>JAJHSJ010000016.1:5587190-5787190 GCA_021015155.1 Magnolia officinalis | reverse complement strand
TCGCAGTTGTCCTGTTATATGGGTCTTAGTTTTCTTATTATATGGGTATTGGTAGTATGGATCGCAGTTATCCTGTTATATGGGTCGCGGTTGCAGTTATCCTGTTATTTGGGTCGTGGTTGCAGTTATCCTGTTATATGGGTCTTAGTTATCCTGTTATATGGGTCTCAGTTGTATGGATCGTAGTTGTCCTGGTATATGGGTCGTAGTTATCATGTTATATGGGTAGTGGTCGTAGTTATCCTATTATATGGGTCTCAGTGTATGGATCGCAGTTGTCCTATTATATGGGTCGTAGTTATCCTGTTATATGGGTTGCGGTCTTAGTTGGCCTATTATTTGGGTCTTAGTTGTCCTTTTATATGGGTCTCGGTTGTATGGATCGCAGTTGTCCTTTTATATGGGTCGCAGTCGCAGTTGTCCTGTTATTTGGGTCTTAGTTGTCCTGTTATATAGGTCTCAGTTGCATGGATCGCAGTTGTCTTGTTATATGGGTCACAGTTATCCTGTTATATGGGTCGCGGTCGCAGTTGTCCTGTTATTTGGGTCTTAGCTGTCCTGTTATATGGTCTCAGTTATATGGATCGCAGTTGTCCTGTTATATGGGTCGTAGTTATCCTGTTATATGAGTCGCGATCGCAATTGTCTTGTTATTTGGGTTGTAGTTGTCCTGTTATATGGGTCTCAGTTGTATAGATCGCAGTTGTCCTGTTATATTGGTCGTGGTCGCAGTTGTCCTATTATTCGAGTCGCAGTTGTCCTGTTATATGGGTCGTGGTTATCATGTTATATATGGCCCACGATGGGGTGATCTGATCCATCCACCTTGTTGGCCAGCTTGTTGTGAGTTCAAAAAGTCCTGACTTGGCCCCGCATTGATGTATGTGTATAATCCATGCTGCCCATTGTTCTTGCCATGTCATTTTAGGGCTAGGGGCCAAATATCAGCTTGATCCTGTGCTCGTGTGGCCGACATAAAAGAAAATAATGGTGGCTATTGAAACATCAATGGATCAGATGTGGGTCCAAGTCAGGACTTTTTGAAAATAATGGTGACTATTGAAACATCAATAATGTTGACTTAAGCATTGTCCACTGCTAACAAGCATCAATGTGGGCCCAAGTCAGGACTTTTTGGGCCCACAACAAGCTGGCCAACAAGGTGGATGGATCAGATCACCCCATTATGGGCAATATATAACATTATAATCACGACCCATGGCAATCATGACCCATATAACAGGACAACTGCGACCGCGACCCATATAACAGATAACTGCGACCCATATAACAGGACAACTGCGATCCATACAATTGAGACCCATATAACAGGACAACTGCAACCCAAATAATAGGACAACTGCGACCGCGACTCATATAACAGGATACTTGTGACCCATATAACAGGACAACTGCGATCCATACAACTGAGACCCATATAACAGGACAACTAAGACCCAAATAACAGGACAACTGCGACCGCAACCCATATAACAGGATAACTGTGACCCATATAATAGGACAACTGCGATCTATGCAACTTGAGACCTATATAACAGGACAACTGCGACTGCGACCCATATAACAGGATAACTGCGACCCATATAACAGGACGATTGCGATCCATACAACTGAGACCCATATAAAACGACAACTAAGACCCAAAAAACAGGACAACTGTGACCGCGACCCATATATCAGGATAACTACGACCCATATAACAGGACAACTGAGATCCATGCAACTAAGACCCATATAACAGGACAACTAAGACCCAAATAACAGGACAACTGCAACCGCGACCCATATAACAGGATAACTACGACCCATATAGCAGGATAACTACGATCCATACAACTGAGACCCATATAACAGGATAACTCTGACCGCAACCTATATAACAGTATAACTGCGACCCATATAACATGACAAGTGCGATCCATGCAACTGAGACTAATATAACAGGACAACTAAGACCCAAATAACAGGACTACTACGACCGCGACCCATATAACAGGATAACTGCGACCCATATAACAGGACAATTGTGATCCATACAACTGAGAACCCATATAACAGGAAAACTAAGACCCATATAACAGGACAACTGTGACCGCAACCCATATAATAGGATAACTACGATCCATATAATAGGACAACTACGATCCATACAACTGAGACCCATATAATAAGATAACTAAGACCCATATAACATGACAACTACGATCCATACAACTGTGGCCCATTTGGTTGTCATGTTGTATGGATCGTGGTTTTCAACGTGTTCAATTCCTTTTCCACCAAACCATTGGTACCATAGCTTAGGGCCCACAATGGGGTGATCTGATCCATCCACCTTATCGGCTAGCTCGGCGTGAGCCCAAAAAGTCCTAACTTGGGCAATGTCCACTTCTAACAAACATCATAGTGAGCCTGGAAAATTTCAACAGTCACCATTATTTTCTATTTTGTGGGCCATAAAAGCACTAGATCGGGCTGATATTTGGGCCCTAGCCCTAAAATGACACGACAAAAAGGATGAACGGAATAGATTATACACAGACATCAGTGTAATCCCATTTGGGTCGTGGTTTGCATGGTGTAAGACCCGTATCCTAGTTCGTACTGTTCCGATAAATCCTGTGATCCTTTCCTTCGAAGTCCGGCAATCCGTGACTGATAATCGACGTTGCGCACGACCGTAAGTCGTATCGTTTAAATTCGAGTCGGTTTAATCCGAGACCCGTACCATTGCGACCGCGCCGTCGCTGCGATTCCAACGCCGCGTCTCATGCGCCAATCCGATGTTTAGATCATAAGATGTGGACCATACATTATAATAACCGTGGACCGCACATTGCGGGACTCACCCATCCCATGTGGCACAAATCCCTAGGTAATTATGAGAGTGATGGATGACATCACCCTAGCTATAGCCACCCTAGCCTAGCTATAGCCACCACTAACTAACTATAGCCACCCTACCCCCTACCCCCTAGCCTTCTTACAAGCACTTATGGCTAGCCACCCTACCCCTAGCCCTCTTACAACCATTTATTGCAAGCCACCCTCTCTTACAAATAATCATGGATTACCTAAGCTACTCTCTCCCTCTCTTTACTACACTCTCTCTCCCTCATTTCTCATTCCCAAGCAAGAGAAGAGGCTCTCGTCCAAGCCTTCTCATAGAGAGAAAAGAGTGATTTTGGTGGCCCACCTTTTCCATTCCAAAACCCATCATCCTATCCATCCATTTCCCATCTCCACCATCAAAGAGGAGCACAAGGAGATAGGCATTCCAACGAACCAAAGAGATCAACCGGTGGGTGCTTTATAGGATAGGTTTTTTTCATGTTTTGATGATGGACCGAGTGAGGCCTACCGATCAATGGTATGGATCACACTTGGGACCTTAAGATGTGGCCGATGGCCCACCTTGATCTTCATGATCATTCCGTGATGGGGCCATTTTCCATAGACCCCACCATGATGTTTATTTTCTAGTTTGTAATGGGTCATCTAGACCTCTCATTTTTGGTGGAGAAGGGATCTCCACCGTTGATCTTGGATTTGGTGGGCCCATATGCAATGGGACCCACTCGATGTATGATTGCTTGTAACGGAGGGCTCATAGTGGCGGAGCCCTCCATCATGCGTGTCCCATTTCTCTCTCTCTATCTCTCTCTCTCCCTCTCTTTTATTTATTTATTTATTTATCTTTGTGTGTGATGAGGTGGCCATGTGACCCACTTGGATGGGCCCCACCTTAATGTATGTTTTATCCTTACCATTCATCCATTTGGTGGCCTACAAGAGCAAGGCCCACCTTGTGCATGCACTATGCATAGGCCGTCCATGTCCAGGGACGTCCCTAGACTGAAATGAAAACACAAATATGAGCTTGTTTCACAAGCTTATTGGGTGGGTCACTCTTATAGGCCCCATCTTGATGTATGTAGTCAATCCACGCCGTCCATTCCATGCCTTAAATCATTTCAGGCGTTGAGCTGAAAAATGGACTCAATCCAATGTCCTGGCGGGCCTTAGCATAACAAACAGTGTTTTCTACCGTTGAAATCCGCCCTAATGTTTTTGTACCCCAAACCATACCCAATATTGGACTTGATGGACTTGTCATAGGATACAGAGTCCAATGACTGGGGTAGATTTTGTTGATGCGGGCCCTACACCTGAAAAACCTCAAGAAAACATTTTTTAAAATTATATATATATATATATATATATAAATATAAGCATGCAGCAGACGCTTCCGCTGTCAGAACCGCAGGCAGCGCCTGCTGCTGGTGGGCGGCGGACGAGCTGGTCCCACGGCCCTCAGCCGTGGGCCCCACCATGATGTATTTATTATATCCACTCCGTCCATTTGGTGGGCCACATCTTGAAGTGGGTCCCCTTCAAATTTCAGGCCCATCCATGTCTCAGGTGGCCCACATTATAAGAAACAGTGTGATTGAACGGCCACCTTTGAAACCCCTTTCTGGGTCCATAGAAGTTTCGGATCAAGCTGAAATTTGTTTTTCCTCTTCCTCCAGGTCCGTACGACCTTATGAACGGTTTGGATGGAAGAAAAACATTATGGTGGGCCCCACGTGGGACCCACAGTGATGCATGTGTTTCACCGTCCACTGTCGTGGATGGTGATTGGTGTGCGTGTGTGGGTGCACGTGTGTGCGTGTGTGCTGCGTGCGTGCTGTGTGCGTGCGTGCGTGTGGTGTGTGTGTATATATATATATATCATATATTATATATATATATGTATATATATTATATTATATATTTTATATTGTATATATTATATATTATATTATATAATATATATTGTTGGTGGGCCTTAGGGATTTTAATGGTGAAATCATCATCACCACTTGTATTTTTGTGTGGCCCACCTTGGTATACATGTAAGACCCATGTGATTAGGCCCATCTGGATGTATTTGTGGCCTGTTTGTTGGGGCCCACTTGGTATATATACGAGGCCCATATGATTAGGCCGTCTTAATGTGTTGAAGGTCCATGGGTTGTGGCCCATTGCAATGTACATAAGGCCCATTAATGTGGCTCACTTGATTTATAAAAGGCCCATATGAGGTGGCCCATTTGATGTATCTAAGGCCCATGGGTCGAGGCCCAACGAGTTGTTCTTAGGGTCCATTGCAATGTGTGATTCCCCATGGTTTGTGTAATAATATTTTATGGCGAGCCATGCCTTGGGAGCAATGTTGGTTTGACGTCCACATTGTAAGAATAATGTTGGTTTAATGTCCGCATTATAAATATCCCTAGGACCCATTGATAGGCCCATACTGGTTATGGGTAGGCCGTCTAGGCCCATCTTCGGGGTAAGGATAGTTCATTACTTTATAACATGTTTAGTACACTTCCATGATTCATGCGCATACGCATCATATGTAAGCTTGTTTGATCATAGCATAAGTCGTTGGGCTGAGACATTTACGGGACTCCTTATGAGACGGAGTGCCCCACATGATCGCGTGGTACGCGTGAGATTACTGCATGATTGTACGGTGTGACTCATGCATCTCGTATATGTGTGACTTGATCACTGCACGCCCTAGCGACATCAGGGCCGTGGCTCCACAGGCACATCGTGGATGGCCATATCGGATACTGAAAATACTTTGTTCTAGCACTGTGGGCACTTAGGATGTCCATGGGTGAAAGTCCCAGAACCTTTTTGGTACCAAGAGATGCTCCAACGTCTAGACCGAGTGGATACATGAGCGCCCGAGTGCCGAATACCAGTAGGCCACGTCTCTCACTATGTCGTGGTCGGTTGGAAGGGGGTGTGGCCTTATCCGCCTGAGTGAGGGGGCTTTAAGCTAGGCTGAGTTTCACCAGCTCGCAAATGTGTCCGCTATCGACGATCCGGGTAGGTATTGGCAGACTACTGGTCAGGCGGATAGTGTGGTCTCTTCCACTTGCTTGACTGTGCAGCTAGGGAGGAGGCAGTCAGTGTGAGGTGTATTGGATCCCGGTGATATCCAGAGAGGAACTGTACTGATATGTGTACATGATGAGGACTGACATGCTTGTACTGCATCTCACATATGACATTCGGCTACGTAGGCCTTGCATTGCCTTGGTATGGCCGATAGCATTCATGCCTTACATCATTCAGTTTTGGTACAGCTGATAGCATTCATGGACCTACTTGCATACTTCCGCATTACTCTGATATTATATACTTGGCACTTGTCTTACGCACACACTTACACCACCCTCTAAGCTTTTGTAAGCTTATGTACGACCGTTGCTTGCAGGTAGCGTTGGACAGCAGCAGCGCTGAGGAAGGAGCGCGTATCAGATCTCTTTTTGGAGCTTTTTGATCACCCTGTATTTCCCTTTCTGCATTGTACTTAAAAGTTTTTGATTTAGTGGATATGTGGTGATGTTGTTTTGTGACTTGGTTATGCTTGTGGTTATGCTCCATTAAAAAAAAAAAAATCATACTGAAAATCCTCCTTGTAGGATCCCAGGATCGGAATCTGGCGTATGGGCGCTGGAAGCCCGAGAATGGGATACTACGGAGGCTCTCGGCGCCGGATTTGGCGATTAGAAATTTTGTGAGCCCGGTTTCCGAGTTTGGGGCGTGACACATGGGTTGTAGTTGCCATGTTATATGGGTCGTAGTTGTCATGTTGTATGGATCATGGTTTTGAACGTATTCACGTCCTTTTCTCCCAAACCATTTGTACCATAGCTTAAGGCACACAATGGGGTGATCCATTCCGTCCACCTTGTCGGCCTGCTCCGCTTGGGCCTAAAAAAGTCCTGACTTGGGCAGTGTCCACTTCTAACAAATATCATAGTGAGCCTGAAAAGTTTCAACAGTGGGTTCCATTGTCACCATTATTTTCTATTATGTGACCCACACAAGCTCTGGATCAGGTTGATATATGGGCCCTAGCCCTAAAATGACACGACAAAAAGGATGGGCGGCTTGGATTATACACATACATCAATGTGGGCCCCACGAGCTTGGTCCTTGTTCGCACACAAAAAAGGCACTACAAGAAATACCACTTTTTCGTCGCTAAAAGTCAAATTTTTGCAGCTAAAACCTTTTAGCAACGAAAATTTTCATTGCTAAATTCGTCGCTAAAAGACTGATGTAGGAGGGTTTTGTCGGCGAACAATTCAAATCGTCGCTAAATGTAAGCTTTTTAGCGACGAAAGTTTTCATCGCTAAAAAAAATTTCAAAGACTTTTAGCAGGCCAAAACAATTTCCAAGACTTTTAGCAGCGAAAATTTTCGCTGCAAAAAAAAAATTCCAAGACTTTTAGCAGCGAAAATTTTCGCTGCTAAAAAAAATTTCCAAGACTTTTAACAGCGAAAACTTTTGTCGCTAAAAAAATTTTCCAAAACTTTTAGCAGCGAAAATTTTCGCTGCCAAAAAAATTTCCATGACTTTTAGCAGTGAAAAGTTTCATCGCTAGAAAATATTTCTAAGACTTTTAGTAGCGAAAAGTTTTCGCTGCAAAAAAATTCCAAACTTTTAGCAGCGAAGATTTTCGCTACCAAACAAAATTTCCATTACTTTTAGCAGCGAAGTTTCATTGCAAACAATATTTCCAAGACTTTTAGCAGCGAAAATTTTCGTTGCCAAAAGAAACTTCCAAGAGTTTTTAGCAGCGAAAATTTTCGTTGCCAAAAAAAACTTCCAAGACTTTTTAGCAGCGAAAATTTTCGCTACTAAAAATAAATTACAAAACTTTTAAACTTTTAGCTACGAAAATTTTCGTCACTAAAAGTCTCTTTTTTTTTATATATATATATACAGCTCAAAATTCTGCACAAAATTCCTGATATACACCTGTTAACAATATATTTCATCATATTCATCCTGATATATACCTATTATACAATATATTTCATCATATTCACATTCACATCCATCTAAACCCAAACATAAACTACATTCATCCAAACACACACAATCTTATCCGCATCACATTCATTCACGCATAAATACATATAAGCTTAACATCATAAACAAAAATACCCTAAACCCAAACCTAAAACCTATAACCTAAACCTATAACCTACCTAAACGTAAAACCTAAAACCTTAACCTATAACCTATAACCTATAAGTTTAGGTTTAGGAAATCGTTTTGGATTTGGGATCGGATTTAGGTGTGGTTGGGGAGTTGAGATTAGGATTAGGTGTAGGTTTAAGGATTTGAGAATACGTTAAGGTTTAGGTTTAGGAAATCGGGCTCGGGTTATAGGTTTAGGTTTAGGTTAGGTTATAGGTTAAGGTTTAGGAAATTGAGTTTAAGTTATAAGTTAAGGTTATAGGTTAAGGTTTAGGTTTAGGTTAAGGTTATATAGGTTTAGGTTTAGGTTATAGGTTTTGAGATTTGAGAATAGGTTTAGGTTAAGGTTATAAGTTTAGGTTTAGGTAATCGAGTTCGGGTTCGGGATCGGGTTTAGGTTTGGGTTTTCAAGTTAAGGTTTAGGTTTAGGTTAGGGAGTTGAGATAGGATTAGGTGTAGGTTTAGGTTTAGAGATTTAAGAATACGTTAAGGTTAAGGTTTAGGTTATAGGTTAAGTTTTAGGTTTAGGTTAAGGTTATAGGTTTAGGTTTAGTTTAATACTACCATCATAAGTTTTAGTACTGCCAAAAACAAAATCAAACTGACTAATACATGCTTTGAGCAATGTATTTTTAAAATAATAATTGATGGAATCAGGAGTGGAAAAACTCACAAAACTGAATCCTTCACCATTGAGCATCACTTTTGCTGAACTTATTTTGCCGGAAGTACCGAAAAGTTAACATAATTCGTTGTCATCAACAGAGTCAACAAGGTTTTTTCACGTACACGTTCAAACCCTGCAGAGTATACTATGTTTAAGATTACGACTTCACCATAAGTTTGACAACAGTCACAAATCCATACAAAAAGAAATTACCTGAAACTTTAGAAACTGTTGGTTATGCCTTACCTTGAACTGGCAACTTAGCATCTGCTCTCGTTCAGCCTTCTTTTAAGCCCTTCCTACATGGAGATTCTTTGATCCTGGTCAACAAACAAAGATCCTGCTGTAAGTATTCATTTAAACAAATGATCCTTCTAATTAGACAAACAGAAATAACTACAATGAACATAACTTACCCAGTTGTGTACCATTCATGGCCCACATAGCCTTCTTAGCGTCTTTTGGCAACTCGAAGCTAACAAACCCAAAGCCCCGAGATTTGCCATAATCATCCTTCATTACAATAGCACTGATTATCTTCCCAAATACAGAGAACTTTTCCCAAAGGCGATCATCAGTCAACCCATTTTCCAGATTCTTTACATATAGATTAGGGAATTTAGGTTCTTCACAAGCTGATTGCTTCTCAGTCTTCTTGAAAACCCAAATGCTATCATGCAAACCAAAACCTATTTTAGAACGATAAATGAAGGAAAATCTTCAAGCCCAGTTCAAATAGGAAAAATAGAATAAAATTAAAAAATATAGAATCTCGTCATTGGTACCACACCCAGATTCATAGCTTCAATTGTAAGTGTAAATGTTGTACTTGTGACATACCCTTGCTGTAACTGGGAAAGTGAAAAATAATTTTCTGCTTGTTGCAGGTGATCAAGGCACCGCTTTTTCTTGCCTTCACATCTAGAGTCGTTTGTTTCAATTTGTAGGTGAATGAATGTGTGTGAGAGAAGGTTAATAAAGCATCTTAGTTCATGAGTTACACAGAAAACAAGTTAAATTAGATAAAAGAAAAAAGAAAAAGAAAAAAAATCAAAGACCACCAGTGAATTGATTGTTGTACCATTTGAATTAGTTTCTAGCATCCGATTCTTCAAGGCAATCATTCTTGAAGCTGAAGCTCAAGGGAACCTGTTAAAGAAAGAAACATTAAAATTTTGAAACCTATGGGAGAAAGAAGTGCGCCAACTCCCAAGACTGAAGTATTCCAGCAGTCTTGCAGGCATGACATCAGCAGTTTTGGTCTCACATAGGTGGGCCCTTAAGTACATTGTCATAGTGGTCTTTAAGGCATTGACATATCATTGTAATGTCCCAAAAGAACATTCCCTACTAATGGATGGAACACCAACATCAAATCTGCAGCTCATGAGAGTACAATTCTCAGAAAAAAGAGAAGAAAAAAAAAAAGGACATGGACCAACACAAATGGTTGAGATGAATGGTTAGTGCAGCTTTCAGGCCATGCAACATCTAGTGTGGATGAGTTAACGAAATTCAGAAAATTTTGCAAAAAATGAATAGTAGCCTAGCTTATGAAAAGAAAGATGATAACAAGGGGCTGAATTAATCTACAATAAAATGTGATTATCAGCTTATTTCCAAAACTTACACATTTTCTCCAGTTTGATAGACAAGGTGATTTGCTTGCAAGCAGAAGCACCCAATTTTCTTTGAAATAGATTCATTAATGAATTGCTGCACATGAATAAATTTCAGATTTAGATGTTCTCATCATAGGCATTGTCTAGACCCTTTCATGAGCTTATCATTTCTAAGCTTGATCTTACAACAGTCAATGGTTTCATAAGCTGGATTGCTGATGGAACATAAACATCCATGAATCAGGCAAAATAATCAAAACATTTAGACATCAAACTTCCAAACTGATTATGAACTTCAGAATATTGATTATGATAGGCAACCCAAGCAGGATATTTTGATGCCTATAAAATGAAAAATAAAAAATCTTCTATGGTATTTGCCCAAGAGGTATTTGTAAGCTCCTTTGCATGCTAAGGAGCTTAGCTCTACAATACTATCCTAACAAAGAAATAGCATGACTTATTGTAGATGGTCCCATGCAATCCATGTAAATAACAGCTCAGGCTGCTTTCTCACAAACAGTAAAACTCCCTGGGGTTGATGGTAATGCTCTTTGTGCAGTTATCAGTTTTGTAATTGCCAATTGGCCGATTCGCCAACTCAAACATGTTATTTCATAGGTTGTAAGTAACATGAACAAATACCAACAAGAAATTGAACATAAATGCTGAAGGAAAAATTGAAACTGCAACAAGAAAATATACAGGATCTACTAAAATTGAAATAGATTGACAAATTCTACCATGAGTCCTATATTGATAATTGCAATACATGTGGAAAATTACTGAATGGGCCATTGTTAAACATGGGAGAAGATCAACATAACATGATCTAGCCAACATAAATGCAACAGGAAATGGATAAGCTCTTCACTTCCTCTGTGTAGCTTATCTTTATAAACATTTGTGGACAGAAACATATACCAATACCACTGAGTTCGCCCTTCTGTATAGCGGTTAAATTGCATACCTATCATGGATATAGCATGGCCTAACAATCATTTAACTGATAAAATAGACAAAGGGCCTCTGTTTTAGAGAAAACCCAAATCAAACCACTTGAAAATAAAAATTAAAAAATAAAATAAACCTCTGTTTTGCAGCCTTCTTTTGCAACAATCCAAAAACCAAAAAGAAGAAGAAGAAGCAAAAATCCAAATCTTTACTAACAAGTTATTTTAAATCAACACACACACACACACACACACACACACACACACACACACACACACACATTTGAGGCCTTTGATTGCTAGCTAATTAGACATAAAACCAAATTCAGACTAAACAAAAAATATTTAGGACTGCTACCTATGCAACATATAGATCCACTTCCAAGAAAAAGATCCAGATTGTTAGTAACAAACATGTCTGGATTGTTGTAGTGTTTGCATGGGATTATATGATTTCGGTATTTAAGTGAGTTAACTTTACTAGAAAAGTAAAGATTTGGGAGCTTCTTGTTTCTTTATTCAATTTTCCATGTACCTTATGCTCTGCATCCTTTTCCCTTAATAAAACTATGAAAATAAAGAAACAACATGAAATAAGCAGCAAGTTCACACTAGATTTACAATGCACTAAAGTCACTCCACATTTCAAAAGAAAATATCTTCTCATCATAACCATTCATGCAAACAATAGAACAATTAACTCGAAAAGGGTCTCAGTTGTTAACAAGCGTCCCATGAAAATGTTCAATTCTACAATTTTGATGCTTATTCAAACTTAAAGATCTCGTCAAAATCTGGGATGAAAAGAGAACTTACGAGGCAATTAGCATGCAGGTAACACCAAGCATCTGGAGCTTTTGTCTTTCAATGTAGTTTTGAGAGAGAAACTAGTCGATGAAATATATCGTGAGGTAAAGTGTATCTGGAACAAGCTTATACTCCTCAGAAAATATTGATAAATAAACCTACCAGCAGGTTTGAAAATATTGCTCGCATAAAATAGGATGCCATTGACTCCACTTAGTTGTTGCAATACTAGTAACCCAATTCCTACTTGCAGGATACTATGAAAATTATGTTCTGACATTTACTCACTTATGGGAAAATAACAGTGTGTGTATATATATATATATAAATATAAAAGCCATTTGAAAGCCTAGATTAGATAGTAGGGTAAAACAACAATCTGTAGCCATTTGAAAACCAGCCAATTGTGCTAAAATTGTTCACATTATTGCAAAAGGCACAATACACCTCAGGATGCGTGCTCACTCTGATTTCTCTATCAAACCAGCTCAAAATGGCATGTGTGCTCAATGTGCAATAGCCGAATTGAACTCATTATTTATTTGAACTCATTATTTATTTGAGCTAGTTCCTTGTTTATGGATACCCCACAATTTATTAAAAAGGAAAAGAAGCACAAAAATGAAAGATGGCAATGCAACATGAATAGTAGTAAATGTTGGGGTTTTTGACCTGCGGAATCACACAGATCTATATCTAGGATAGCAATCCAATGGCACCAAGCATACAAGAGAATACATAGATTTAACGTGGAAAACCCTTTCGGGAAAAAACCACGGCACAAAGCGACAGATCTCCACTATGAAAGCATCAATTACAAAGAGAAAGGACTTACCCAATTCGAACAACCTCGAATCTCACCCTTGCTACACCCTTTGATAACCCTAAAACCTTTTAGGAATGCTTGGAACTACTTTAGAAAGCCTTCTCATTCATTACCATACCCTAGGAAAACCCTAGGAACACCTATTTATAGTTTAGGAAACTTCCCTTCCGCATTGCGAAAGGACTCAAATCCGCAGTTTCGCGCAAAATCGCGGAACAAACTGTGTAACCTACGACTAGTCGTAGCTCTCCTACGACTGGTCGTAGACCACCTACGATTGGTCGTAGGTTTCCTACGACCAGTCGTAGCTACAGTAAAAAACAGCAAAAACTCGTTGGACTTTGAGTCGTGCCAGGGCTCGAACCTACGACCGGTCGAGCGTCTCCCACGACCAGTCAAAGCTTCCCAAGACCGGTCGAACGACCTCAAAACCTTTTAGATTTAAGACTTTTCTCAACAATCTCCACCAAGTCTTCAATCTTCAACCGTGTAGCTCCTTGACCTCTTCTCATATCTCTGTTTCACATCATAGCTCAAGATCACACTCCGTCATTCTTTTCTGCCATTGCCGAGCCCAGAGAAGTTTCACAGAACTTGAACTTCTCTACAGGAATTTCTTGTTAATCATGTCTGCCGGATCTAAATCCACATGCCCAACCACCTTTGCTCCTGTCTTCACAAAAGAATGACGTAGTCTTCTTACCATCTCACCGCTACTTAATATTGCTTGCCGGGGTACTTGCTCACAACACTGATAGCTTGTGAAATAACCGGTCTAAACCAGACCATGGCATACACTGCCCACCGCATTCGAATAAGGCTCATGAGATATCCTGCTTTTCCTCATCTGTTTTGGGACATGTCCTGAGGAAAACTTGAGGAGAGACGCGTAGGGAACGCTCTCCAGCTTTACTTGGCCCATCACATACTTGATCAATACCTACACACAAGGTATTCCTCCTGTGATTACCAGAGCCTACTCCTCCTTCAGTCTCAATGCCGAGAACCATTTTTCAGCTCCCCGATCCTTCATTTTGAATGTTCCACCATGAAGGAATCAAACCACTGCCTAGGCGACAGGTCGAACCACGACCTCCTGAAAAGTCTTTTCTCAGCCCTTTTAACTTTGAACCGCTCTGGTTGCTTCATGTAGATCTGCTCTTCACTTTTTCTTACAGAAGTGCAGACTCCACATCCATCCTTCCAGCTCAAGATCATGTTGGCCAACCAGCGCCAAACACGAATTTAATAAACACCTGCTATACTGTCGGCGCGAATATCTCTGAGAAGCCGATCCCTTCTCTCTGAGCATAACCCTTCACTACCAACCTCGCCCTATATCTATGTTGTATCCTCCTGAAGATCCACCTGCATCCAACCGCTCACCAGCCCACTGGAAGCTCCACCCGCTCCTATATGTCGGTCTGGTATAAAAAATCCATCACATCGCCCATAGTCACCTTTCACTTCTCAGCACCAGGTTCACCTAGAGCCATCTGAATAGAAGATGAATCCCCTGGGATATTGGAGTCGTCCATGTACCTCGCCAATATCCTGCGATCATGTCGTGTGATTCTTTTCACAGGTGGTTGCTCCACCTATTCTGTATCCCTGTCAGCACGTCTCATCCTTCCTGCCCTGCCTGCTCATGTGGCCATGTCCAACATGCCACACACATGCAGAGGTGGAATCCACTACATCCACTGTAGCTCCACCTTTTGAAGTGCTCCCGATCAACCTGTAAACATGATCGAGTCGTTGCGCTTTCATGACTACCCGTGCCCCTTGGATACCTTAAGAGCACCATCAATACCTGTGTACTTGCATCCTTCTGCCTCAAGCAAACCAAGAGAAATCAGATTCTGCTTCAAATCAGGAACGTGCCTGACATCAGTCAAGGTGCGCTCCACCCCATAAAACATCCTGATGTGTACTGTACCAACAGCCATAACATTACAGGAAAAACCATTGCCCATAAACACCTGTCCACCATCGCACTCCTGTAGCTGGTGAACCAACTTCGATGAGGAGTCATGTAAAAAGATGCCCCTATGTCTAGCATCCATATTCGTCCTTACGATCATCGTATGTCCGCCTGATAGTAGACACAGACAAAACATCACCAACACATCCATCTGACGTGACAGCATTGGCCTCCCTGCATGAAGCCTTAGAATCTTCCCTCTTCGATTTAGGATTTTCACAATCCCTCTTCACATGTCCTTCCTTCCCACAATTCCAGCACTTTACCTTTCCTTTACCCTTGCCCTTGGATTTGGATCTAGAACTTGAAGAACCTGTACCTTCTTCAGAATTCCTACCCACTGTAAACATTGCATCAGAAGATGTCCCTATGTCGCTGTTTAGTTGTCTCATAGCCTTCCCTTGAAGAGCCCAGATAATGGTATCGACACTCAGGGTTTTGTTCGTGCTGCACATAGTGTCCTTGAATGCCTCAAAAGACACCGGGAGAGAATTCAGCAACATACATGCTTGTTCTTCATCTCTCATCACTTCCTCCATATCCAGCAATTTGCAAACCAATTTATTAAAGTTGCTGATGTGAGCCTCCAGATCTCCACCCTCTGCCATCTTAAAGTTATACCACTGCCACTTCAAGTGCAGGCGATTTTCAGAAGACTTCTTCGCATAAACATCCTCTAACTTCGCCCATAACTTAGCCGCAGTTTTCTCCCTCATGACGTTGTAGAGAACCTCATCCGTGAGACATAAACGGATCGATGATAATGCCTTCTTATCAAGAGTATTCCAATCATCATCAGTCATAGTGGACTTCCGCTCCTCAAGAGCACCATCTTCGCCTTGCTTGATTAAGGAACTCATCATCTTGATCTTCCATAACTCAAAATTATTTTTTCCTGAGTACTTCTCAATATCATACCTAGCGCTCGCCATTATTACTAATCCCTCAGATTCAGATCTGTGCCCCAACCGATTGCTTTGATACCACTTGTTGGGATTTTTGACTTGCGGAATCACACAACCTAGATCTAGGATAGCAATCCAATGGCACCAAGCATACAAGAGAATACACAGATTTAACGTGGAAAACCCTTTCAAGAAAAAACCACAGCACAAAGCGACAGATCTCTACTATGAAAGCATTATTTACAAAGAGAAAAGACTTACCCGATTCGAACAACCTCGAATCTCACCTCTTACTACACCCTTTGATAACCCTAAAACCTTTTAGGAACCCTTAGAACTACTTTAGAAAGCCTTCTCATTCATTACCATACCCTAGGAAAACCCTAGGAATACCTATTTATAGTTTAGGAAACTTCCCTTCCGCATCCCAGTTGCGAAAGGACTCAAATCCGTAATTTCGCGCAAAATCGCGGAACAAACCGCGTAACCTACGACTAGTCATAGATCTCCTATGACTGGTCGTAGACCACCTATGACTGGTCATAGCTTTCCTACGACTAGTCGTAGCTACAGTAAAAAACAACAAAAACTCGTTGGACTTGAGTCGTGCCAGGGCTCGAACCAACAACCGGTCGAGCGTCTCCCGCGACCAGTCGAAGCTTCCCATGACCGGTCGAATGACCTCAAAACCTTTTAGATTTAAGACTTTTCTCACCAGTAAATACATCAATCAGCCAAGAACTGCAGTGCGCAGCAGATATCGAGAATTTCCTCCAATAATATTGGCCAAGTGCTGAGGAAAGTACATGAGTTCTCATACTATCATATCCTAAACTTAAGAAATTAAGGGCACATTTGGTCGTCTTCCAAATTGACTATCTGAGGCAGAACAGATGCTCATCTGTCATACAAGCATTTGCCAAATTCTGAATCTAAATAAGTAGGATTTCCAATAGTTCTTCACTCCAAACTAGTAGAAGTGGGGAAACAAATCCTCCGGCATTGCTTTTTTAGATATCCTTCAATCCCACAATGGTTACATGGGACATCCAATAGGCCCTAAACCTGTCAAACGAGCCAGAAAGTATAGCTGCAGCCAAAGTTTTTGTTTTACGCCCACAGTTAATTTGATTCAAACACCTCGCAAATTTCATGGAACTCCTAGGACCCATTTCTCATTTCCATCTCACATAAAAACACCATATACAGGGACTGTAAAATTGAGAGCCAAAATTCTGTATTTATTTACAGTTTGTGAGGCCTAAATCCAATGGCTGCCAAAAAAAAAAAAAAAAGCCTCACATTACAATCCAGGCACCTGAAATATTCCGAATCATAAGTTGAGAATAAAGCCACATATATCACAATGCAATATTGTTCTCAAGGAATGGTCTTGAGAACTTCATGAAAATTTACGACATGCATCATATCTTGTGCTGTGAACAAGAAGGCCGATTCAAGAAATAACAACATTCAAGAAATATCTTGTGCTGGTCATATCATCATTTAAGACCATCATCTCCCGATCAACAAATCCAAAATGATTTCTTTTCCCTTTCCAAGTTATTAGTTTTTATGTTATAGCAATTTGATCAATAAAGAGGTACCTTCCTCATCTGCTCATGCTGATTACTACCTTGGTGACAATACCAACATTGGAAATTTTTAAAAAATAAAATAATAATGGATTTACACTTCAGCAAAGCATAGACTACTCAACACCCAAAAGAAAAAAAAAAAAAAAAAAACTCACATTGCAAAAGGCCATCACAAGATCCTTCTTCCTGGAAGTAAAACTATATTATAACAGTAATTACATATAAGAGGGTGTGCTGGTGAAGCAAGTGTATCCATAACTTCGCTAATGACCGAATAACCAAACCACAAACGAATCATGTTGGAGTTTATCCATACAACCAATACTAATGAAATATATTCACCTAATGCCCTAAATAAGAATGTGGTGAAAATCCAATGGTAGAAATAACGCAGTATATGCCTACAGACTGTAAATATACTATTATGGTTGAGATGATAATTGAAGATGAGTGCTTGCAGTTCAAGTTCCACCTGTTGGATAATTGAGAAGGTTTAATTTTGGGTTCCGGCCATCAGCTGCTGATTCCATCACGCTAGAGTGCATGGCATTAAAAAATGCATCAAAGGGAGTTTATGAATGTATGTTGGTGCAAAACCATGAGATTCATCATTCATGTAGCCAGATGTTTCAAACACTTGCCATATTCAAATCCCACCATTCTGACAGCATTAACAATTAAAAAAGAAAAATAAAAGAATTTTTTTAATGAAAAGAAAAGAAAGGAGAATGTGGTTAGAAGAAAACCCTTGGGATTGACGACGAAGACGAGATGGCGAGATGAGTTGTGAGCCGTCCGATCGAAGAAGAGAGATCGATGACGGAGGATTTCTCTGATTGGAGAAAAGAGGGATTTGGCAGTGCGGCTTGTATTCCATAAATCTCTGATCGGAGAAAAGAGGATCGGGCGTGCGCGCGGCGCGCGAGAGAGAGAGAGAGGGGGGGGGGGGGGGTTTCGAAGAGGGGTGGGCGCGCGAGAGAGGTTTGAGGGATTTGGGTTTTGGGAGGGCGGGCGGCGGGCAGGCGCGGGATTTGGGTTTTGGGAGGGACTTAGTTTTTAGGATTGGCTACTCCCCCTGCCACCAGCCATTGGTTGCTGGTCGGTGCTCTGTGGGCCCCACTATGATGTGTGTGTTTCATCCATTCCGCCCATCTATTTTTATAAATAATTTTATAACATAAAAGAAAAAAATGAGTTATATCCCAATCTCAAGTGGACCACATTATAGGAAACAGTGTTTAATGAACGTTGACCATTAAAAACGTTTTGGGGTCATAAAAGTTTTGAATCAAGTTGATATTTATTTTTTCCCTTCATCTGGCTATTTATGACCTAATCAACAGATTGGATGCCAAATAAACAGTACATTAGGCCTTAGGAGGATTTTAATAGTGGATATCCAATCATTATATTTTTCTATGGTGTGATCCACCTAAGATTTATATCCCTATAATTTTTTTTTTGTAAATTACTAAAATGATCTGTAAAAATGGATGAAACACATACATCATGGTGGGCCCCACGGAGCACCGACCACCAGCCACGGGATGGTGTCAGGGGGAGTAGTCAATCCGTCTCCTAGTTTTTAAGTCTTGTGGGGCCCACCGTGATGTATGTTATTTATCCACTCCGTCCATTCATTTTAAATGATTATTTTAACAGTTGATCTAAAAAAGGAGTCAGATCTATGTGCCCCACCATGATGTATGTATTATATCAACACCGTCCATTCATTTGGAGAGATCATTTTATGGGATGATCAAAAGAACAAGTAAGATCCAAATCTCAAGTGGCCCCACAATTGAAAATAGTGGGGACAGTGACACCCACTGTTGAGACTTTCCTAGGAACACTATGATGTTTATTTGAGATCTAACCTGTTAATAAGGTTAAAAAAAAAAAAAAGACATGGATGAAGAGACAAATCAAATATCAGCTTGATCCAAGACTTTTGTAACCCTTCGAAATTTTTTATTAGTAAGCGTTCAATCCCCATAATTTTATTTTTTTAATTTTTTTTGTGGTGGATTAACTTGAGATCTTGATTTGCCTCATTCTTTGACCCATGCCTTGAAATGATCTATATAGATGAATTTTTGTGGTGGACATTATTGTGGAACTATATAGGCCCCACCTAAATGACTACAGCTGTGACCCCTGTTTTCTGTGGTGTGGTCCACCAAAGTCTCCTATCTGCCTCTTTTTTGGTATCATAACCTAGAATGATCTGTCAAAATAGATGGACAGAGTGGAGGTGTAGGATTTGCACGTGGTTTAGCAAGTGACCCCAACACCAGCAGTCCAAGAGTTAAAGCTCTATAAGCTACGATGATGTATGTGTTTTATTCACATCGTCCATCCATTTTTCTATATAAAGTTAGGGCATAAGCTCATAAATGGATTAGATTAAAATCTCAAGTGGACCACACCACAGGAAAACAATGACGATCAAACGTCAACATTTAAAAACTTCCCACGGCCTAATATAATGTTTATTTATCATCCAACCTGTTGATAACATCACAGGCATGGATGAAAGGAAAACACATATATCAGCATGATCCATAAATTTTGTGGCCCCAAAAAGTTTCCATAATTTTCCAGAAATTTGGATCTGCCCTATTTTTGGCCTGATTGGCTAAAATAAGTTGGCAAAATGGATGGACAAGGTAAATAAGACACATTCATCGTGGTAGGGCCCACATAGCTTTGACACCAGCTAGCTGGCTAGCCTTGGGTGCACTAGTCAAACCACCTATTGATTTCCGACAAACATCAAGTACGCCATAGTCAAGGATTGCGTATTGAGTAACCCAGTTAGATTACCGTACTAATTAAACCCTATTGAGCCCACTTTGAATGTGTGTGTCTTATCCACACTGTCCATCTGGTACTCCAGCTCATTTTAGTAGTTGAGCCCAAAATTGAAGCATATAAAAAGTTCAAGTAGACCACACCACAGGAAACAACAGGGAAAATAATGTCCACCATTGAAACCAAAATGGGTGCCCACAATGATGTTTATTTGTTATCCAACCTATTCACAAGTTCACAAAGACATGGATGAAGGGAAAAAACAAATATCAACTTGATTTAAAACATTTGTGGCCCTTAAGAATATTTCAATGATAAGTGTTCAATTGACATTGTTTCCTAGGGTGTAGTCTACTTGAGCTTTATTTATGCGTATGATCTTGTGCTCACGCCCTAAAAGTTCTTGGTAAAATGGATAGATGGCGTTGATAAGCTAAATAAAATTCGGTGCCTTCAGAGTTAACTCAATAGGCTATAGTGTACGGAGTTAGTATGCATTTAACTTCTTTTGTTTGGACAATCGTGCTGTAAGCGAACTACATAACATACCGTTCATCCATATTTCGAGATAATTTTAGAGAATTATCCAGAAAATGGATCATATCCAAAGATTAAATGGACCATACTACAAATAAGGGGAACGGATTGGCTACTCCCCCAGACACCATCCAATGGGTGGTGGTTGCTGCTTTGTGGGCCCCACCATGATGTATTCATTTCATCCATGTTGTCCATTTATTTTTACAGATCATTTTACAGTATGAGACCAAAAATGAGATATATCCAAATCTTAAGTGGACTACAATACAAGAAACAGTGTTGAATGAGCGTCAACCATTAAAAACATTTTGGGGGCCATAAAAGTTTTGGATTGAGATGATTTTTGTTTTTCCCCTTCATCTAGGCCTATATGACCTACTAACAGATTGGATGCGAAATAAACAGTACAGTGGGCCTTAGGAGGATTTTAATGATGGATATTCAATCACTATTGTTTTCGTGTGGTGTGGTCCACCTGAGATTTATATACCTCTTATTTTTGGGCCCCACCATGATGTATGTTTTGTATCCACACCTTCCATCCATTTGGAGAGATCATTTGAGGGCAATATCCAAAGAACGAGTTAAATCCAAAGCTCCAGTGGAGCCCACCTTAGTTTTGGATGCGGCTGGAACTTGGTATGACCCCTCATCCAAGTGGCATACACATAATGGATGGGCTGAATTTGTGAACCACATCTCGGTGGGCCCAAAAAATAATTATGAATGTTTTAATGGAGGGTAACCCCTCTCAACTTTTGTATGTAGTGTGGCCCACAAAAGTCAAAGATTGACTTGATTTTTAATCCCTAGGCCCACCATGGAATGGTGCATCTGATTGACGGGGTAGATGATTGCAATACATCATGGTGAGGCCCACACAACTCGACCTCATGGGGAGTTCCCATGCGCTCGACCGTATAGAACCTTTTCTCTTTCTTCAAACCCTACCCCACCCCACCCGCACGGCTGCCTAGCTCCCTTACCCTTTCTCCCTTTTCTTCTCTTTCTCTATCCCTACCCCACAGTCGCCACCCAGCCTGCTGCCCCTGCTCGCCGCACGCCTGCCCGACCGCCCGACCGCCCGTCTGCTCGAGGCCCCGTACGCTGCCCAAACGTCCACCCGATCTCGCCCAACAAGGTGAGTTCTTCTTCTTCTTCTTCTTTAGTTTTTGCACATGGGTTTGAGATTAGGAGTAGAATAGTATATGGAGCAGGAAAACTGAAGAAAAAAAAATATAAAGGAGGTAGAGGGGATAGATTATGTGGATGTAGATGTATGTATATGAACCCGAAATGGGTATTTACGTAGTGAGTTGTTTGGCAGCTTCGATTGGATATTATTTATTTATTTTTTCTCAAGTATACGAATCTAGGATTTGGAATCCTAGAGATTTTCATTATGTCTCATTATGTAAGTTGTTTGGAAAATTGGATTTTGAATCTGTGGAATCGGAAATTATGTTAGGCAGTTTGGGTTTTCAGCCTTTGCTTATAAAAAAAGCAATGTAGTCATTTGAAATATGACTGTTGGAAAGTTTATTGAAAATGCTTCGATTTTGCCACCCTGCTTTGAGGATTTCAAATCTACCAGATTTTAGTGGTGCCAAACATAAGATTTTGGTGTTAGATTTGGATTCCAAATCTTAAAAGCTTAAAAAATTCAAGGTGCCAAAGAACCTCTTATTGGAGTGTGGGATTTTGATGGTTTTTTCAGGAAAAAATACATATATTTTATTTTTTTAATAACAAGATTATGTAAATGTGGGGAAATGTGGGTATTCGGGCATCGAAATGAAATGTGTTCGTTCCCATACATATGGTTTTCTAGTGTTCGTTCCCAAACTAACCCTCTCATTAGACTGAATTTCTACCAATCATTCTCAAATTACCTTCATCCATTAGCTTGAAAGTTTGCACCATTTGTTCCCAAAATGCTCCCATGCTCTTACTGACTCGAATAGCAACCTTCTTCGCCAAGGCCAATTTCCACTTTCTCTCTGATGATATATCTTTGATGATTCACCTATCTTTTAAGCTCGATTCTATCAGTTTTTGAATACCATCTTTGACGATTCACCCATCTTTTTACATCATTCTAGTGTTATTTTTCTTAATGATATATGTTTATGTGGGGAGGGCCCTGTGTTAGTTTTGTACAATTTAGAAAATGGTAGTGACTCATCCTCCTCACATGTAGCACTGATGTACAACCATATTGATCATCGAAATTGTGATTCCCATTGTGTATGGAGCATATCTCTAAACTCACCCTGATGAAGCAATTCTAACCATTGAATTAATGGGCTATCCAATGGATGGTTAATGGTAAAAATAGCGAGTTGTGCAGATTTGTAGGGAAAAACCAGGTGATTAATATTGTCTTCTCAGTGAAATGTTTAGTTTATACTCCATCCACAGTTGGGTTAGTGATTTGGTGAGTCTGGATTGCTGTAAAACGATGCCATATGTATGGTTGAAGACTCTCCACCATTTTTTAAGTTGTTCGGAACTAATTTGTAAGTCTAGTCTATGTTTATATATTGAGATTGGAGAGATTAATCCAAAGGAATATGTCATTTGCAACATCCAAAGTTGGGCTCTACTTTGATTTCCATTTGTTCTATTTTCAGATTCTATTAGTTGTAGCAATATGATAGTTCAAATCCCATTCTATAAAAGTATTTATTCAGAATGCTAGATGAAATGAAGCCAAATCAGCACAATTAGTTCAAAAGGGAAATGTTTTTAGTAGGGGAATTGAATTGGCTCTACTTGGAAGATGACCAAAGAAGATATTTGTTACTAATCCAATGCTTACAAACTTACAATATCTTGTAGTCAGCCATTGTTGAAGCTGAGTGGTGCCTCATTGATTCTTGAACAGGCTTATTTTGGTTGTCTTAGCATTTGGCTTGGGTTATTTTGGTTGCACATTTGGTGAAATCAAATCAAATGTGCCCTTAATAAATGGGATTAAAAAAATGGTTCCTACCATTCATTCATGATTGTTGAAATAGGTAAAAGAAGAGAACATAGAATAATGGTCCCGCCCAAAAGTCCCCCCATTTCTCTCTCTCTCTCTCTCTCTCTCTCACTCCATTCCCTAACCCCTTCTCTCATCTTCCTCCCTCTCTCACTCCGTTCCCTAGCCACACGGATGATCCTGTTTGTGTTACTGCTTGAGGTGATGGCAATATTCTTCTTATAGATCTATGGGTGGAAGATAGTCTAGATCTTCAAAGACTTGCAAATGCTAGCCAGGTCAGTTTCTTCTATTCCTTTTCTGGTTTTGGTTTCATTCTCTTCGTTAAAATTTTCTGTTTGCTTCTTATTTTGGTTTCTAGACCTGGAACTATTGCTTATGGGCAGTGATGTGATCATCCTGTAAATTTTTGGAAATTTATATGTTGTTCATGAGCACACACTCATGGGGATGTTAGCCATTGCAATTTCATGCCACCATATGTTCCAATTTGGGTCTTCTACTCTTCTCTTTTTTTCGATGTCTGTTGCTGGGTCCTTCTAACATGGGCCATGCTTTTAGAAATAATCTGATGGCTGAAGAAAAGTTGGGAGCAATCCATTTGTTTCGCTGTTGGGGGCCCACCTGATGACTGTATCGGCTTAATTTGCTGGCTTGGTTATTTCCATGATATGACTTGCCTAGTGGATGGCTTGGATCTCAGACTTGTGTACCATGTTGGCACGTCTAATGGCATGAAGACGAGGGAAAAATGATGTTCATATGGCTATTAGAGATTGCAACAGATCTCGAGCTATTGATTCTTCTTCGTTCAGGGCACATTTCTACATGGCTGATGCGCTTACACTGGTTTTTGTTGTGTTGCAGTAGAATTTTGATTCATGTCACTACACAAAATCATGATTTTGGAATGGAGAGGGATTTGGTTTAAATACATGGAAGCATTCCCCCCAAACTAGGCCTTGTGTTTCCACACCTGCAACAGATTTCTGTAGCTATAAACCAATTCATTGGAAGGCTGCCAATTTCATTGTCCAATGCGTCAAGTCTCAAATTAGTTGATTTTAGCTCCAACAGTTTTAGTGGACATGTGCCTTTGAATCTAGGAAGTCTTTCGGGTCTCTACCATTTCAATATCAAGAAAAATCAGCTTAGAAGCAGAGAAGGTGATGACCCGAGCTTCCTCAATTCACTTACCAACTGCACCCGTCTAAAGCTATAGGTGCAACTACTAATAATCTGGAGGGTGAATTGCCCAACTCCATTACTAATCTCTCGACACAGCTAAAGATTTTGTTTTTAGGAGGAAACAAGACTAGTTCACTATAAACACTATGAATTCTTTTCTATTATGCCAGTTTTATATTTGTCTTGACTGTCGTATTCAAGCCTCATTCCTAGCTCTTTACATAACCAGTAAGTTTGTCAATTTGCGTTGCTTATTTGACTTTATTTTTTATTTTTATTTTGTAATTTTCAAAGATGAGTTGAAATAAATCAAAGAAGAACCGATGTGGCAGTGGAGTTGCCAGGATGCAAAACTGGCAAAACATGTAGCCGTCATTTCAGACTCTGTATTTATTCAACTGTATTAGTAGTTTCTGTCATCCATTTTCTTGTTGGGTGAAATCTGGTTAGCTGGATTTCCTTTTCTTGTTCTCTAAATTACAAATAAGCTGCCTTTGTTTCTCATAGCGATGTTGCAACCATTAACTCCATCTTATGAAACCTTGTGGTGACTAGGCTTTAATAGCTGTTGATGTATATTCCTATAGATTCTTTAATTTATCCAGTCATCTCCTTCAGGGATTGTTTAGTCCGTTGAGCCTTTGACTGAAGCTTTTGTTTCCAATTGTCACAGAACAAAGTGAAGAGGTCAGAGATGCTTCCTAAAGAAACACTTTTGTAGTTGCATTATAATAGGACTTATGTTCAAAAATTTGGACAGTAAGCATGGTTTCATTCTTTATTTGAAAAGTAGTGATCATCATCTGGAGCTTGGTTATAAGGTACACGATTATCTATTTTTCATTCTTTATTGTTGTGCAACCATGGTTTCACCTTGTTGAAAATGTGTAATCTTGTTTGCAGGTGGAGAGGCACTTGAATGATGGGGACTTCGTTCTTTTCAATTGGCAACCTAGTCTTCACAAAATGTATATAATGGGGCATCGAATCAAAATCATGCCATACTCAACTTTTCGCTTGAATTTGTCTGTAACTTCTCCATACAATGCTGATTTTGATGGGGATGAAATGAACATGCATGTTCCTCAGTCATTTGAAACTAGAGCAGAAGTCTTGGAGCTGATGATGGTACCAAAATGCATTGTCTCGCCTCAATTAAATCACCCTGTTATGGGTATTGTCCAGGATACACTCTTAGGATGCCGGAAGATAACTAGAAGAGATACCATCATTGAGAAGGTAATATCATGTGATTTGGTTTCATTTCTGTCTTCTTTGTCGTTAGTAGTATTGACTTCTAAGATTGTGGGAAATTAAATACGGATTGGATTTTGGCAGGATGTCATTATGAATATCTTGATGTGGTGGGAGGATTTTGATGGAAAATACCTGCTCCAACTATTCTGAAGCCTAGACCTCTTTGGATAGGAAAGCAAGTGTTCAATCTGATCATTCCTAAGCAGATAAACCTCATAAGAACCTCGGCATGGCACTCGGAAGCGGAAACAGGATTTATCACTCCAGGAGACAGACAAACTAGAATAGAGAGAGGCGAGCTGCTTGCTGGCACTCTCTACAAGAAGACCCTTGGAACATCTACTGGTAGTCTTATTCATGTCATCTGGTATGTGACATGTGACTGGTTTCCACTTTTGATTTTATTCCCTTTTTCTTTGTGATCCATGTGGATGCTTTTGGTGTTACCTTGTGTCAATTTTGTATTTGGATGTGCAGGGAAGAGGTTGCAAAGAGAAATGCTTGCTTTTATATGTTTTTTGAAATTCGATCCAACTTTATCCAGGCCGTCAATTCGGTGATCTTATTGCATATGGTTTGATACCAGAATTTATTGGACGGTTTCCAATACTCGTTAGTTTGTCAGCTCTAAACGAGGACCAACTTGTTCAGGTAGTTATCTTTGGCATGAGCTCTGCTCTGTGTGTGTTTATGTGGATCTCCGTGAATTCAGGTAGGTATATGAACCTTTATAAGCTTTTATAGTGATGTAATGTTATGACTTTGTGATGCATTCTGAATTGTGATTGGTTGAAACAGCCCTAGGCTTAAGGAGCGTATGCAATATTGCATCAATACAGATTGGCCCAATTAGGAATGGAGCATACCCCAAATATCAATCTGACAGAATGATTCCAACCATTCAGTTGGATGCTACAATCCTGAAATCCCTCTCTCCATTGTTTTCCAATGGCAAAACTTGCTTCTAAGGCATGTAATTCATCAAGTGAATACATGCAATTGATGGCAGAAGGTGGAACATTTGAACTTGGCATTGTTGAACTTTTAGTGTCAATCTTATCTATCATGGAATAGTTTCTAATAGGATATAATAGTCACTGAAATTCCTCTATCATGTGCATGGAAATAATGTGTGGCTATTTGAGATAAATGAACTGCGTAAATTAAAGATGGTAGTTTGAAATCCTCATGATTCATTTGTTGTATATTTCAGGTTATGTGAAGGTGGGGAGCTCTTAGATAGAATACTTTCCAGGTGATTCTTTGCTGATTATGTTTATTAAATTCCGTCATCATGGTTTCATTGCATTCAAACATGAACTCAAAAGAGTCGATCCTGAAGCCTTTGGAATGGACTATTGTGTAGTTTAATGAGGTTTCCCAATTCCTTTGTGCAATTTTGTTTTTATGGTGTAGTGTGTTCCACAAACTGAAACTGAGTCATTTGTTTTCCAATATTAAGCATCTGGAATTGAAATAAGTTATTTTTCCTCTATATGAATTAAGTTGCTCATTGAGTCATTGTGAATTATTTGTTTTCCATGTATGAAATTTATAAGTGCTCGCATGTCATCCATTACACCTAAAAAGTATCAAAGTTTCTCTCCTTGTATAAATTACATTTCTAGGGAACTGAGGAGCTTCAATCAATTGACATGATTTGAGTGTAGATTATAGATAGCCTTTAGTTCTATCAATAGGTTCCTATTCATCTAAGTATTTGGACCACACCACATTTCAATGGTGTTGATTGAATATCCAACATAAAAAACTTCTTGTGATTAAGCCAAAGTATGAAGCAGATTCAAAGTTCGAGTGGACCCCACGGTTTCCTATGGTATGGTCCACTTGAGCTTTCGATATACCCTAATTTTGGGCTGAACCACTGAAATGATTTGAAAACATGGATGTGTATTGATATATTGAACTTTATATACAATTGATTTGGGTTTATTTATATATAATTTGCCTAGTTTATAATCAATTAATTTTTAGAGTGAAATCACATGAATAATTGTCAAGAACTGACATCAAACATCCCACCCCCAAGGTCGAACACAAGGATGTTATTCTCCCCACCCTTCTTATCCAAACCATAGGCAATGGCTGCATAGGTCGGTTCGTTAATTATCCTCGATACATTCGGTCCAGCTATTACACCAGCATCCTTGGTAGCCTGTATTTGAGCGTCATTGAAATATGTTGTAGAGCACAAAGAAGATCACATGAGTAATCACAGAGGAAATTTGCATAAATACATAACAACAACTGAAGAGCTTTCTTTACCAGAGGATAGTAACAAAGCATCCTTAATCTTCTTTCTAAGGAATGCTTCCGCTGTATCTTTCATTTTGGTTAGAATCATAGCACTGATCTCCTCAGGGCTGAAAACCTTGGTCTCGCCGTCCTTAATTTGGACTTGTATGTATGGCTTTCCATCTTTGTTTACAATCTTGTATGGAACAAGTTTCATATCCTTTTTGTAACACCCTGAAAATTGGGGGTCGAGCATAAACTCAACTCCCGAGTTCCAACGCATCACTTATGCAACAAAATGAATGATGATTGAATGTTGTCTGTAATAGTGTTGTGAACATGAGTGAGATTAAGCCAAAACAACATATCATACTCCAGAGACAGTTAAATTGCAAGCGGAAGACTGTGATAGATATATAAAATATAAAAACTATGGTAAGTCTCCAGAATGTGATAAGGTTACTAGGTTAATGAATTACAAGTACAATTCAAATTATACCAAATGTGTAGTGTCATCTAGTCAACATCCCTGTAATCTCGTCGATCAAGACACGGCTCACATGAAGCCGCCAGAATACAACAAATACGAGCAAACATCATAGTCATCATAAAGGACCGGCTCCGCCTCAGGAGTAGCGTCGCCATCTACAATCAGACAAAGTCTGGTGGGTGTTCGGAACATCGTCCCATAACGTGGGAGTGAGTAGCTAACTCAGTGGAACAATAAAACATAGGTTAACATGTTATCAATTTAGTCAAGTAGTAATGATAAAGCAGTACAATCAAACAATTCTAAATACTCTTGTTAATGCAAGTATGGAATGCAGTCATGATGTATGCCCTTGCCAAACCACCCTCGTGCGACACCATCTTACGTTCGCGGCATGCTTACATCCCTCAGTGCTCCACATCTTCTAGGCACATGCAATCGATGATGAGCATGTTTACCGAGTTGTTATTTATCCATTTCAAACAGCAGTATTGGGAAACTAAGGTACCTCCCTTGTATCATTCCCAACATGATCCATTCTAGGGTCGTCAGTCCTAGTTAATCTCATACGATATTATGGTTTGAGAGGCATAGCAAAGGCATCACAAAGGGCTCGTCACCCGTCAGTACGGATACAGATCTCACCGTATGCGGTTCAATTGCTGGCCGTCAGCTCGAATACAAGTCTCACCGTACTTGGCTCAATCGCTGGCCGTCAGCTCGAATATAGGTCTTACCGTACTCGGCTTAACTCATGCTCTAGTTGCTGTAAGGGGCTCATCGCCAATCACAGACTTTAGAGTATACTCGAAGACACTACGAAGGACTCGTCGCCCGTCAGCACGAATACAGGTCTCACCGTACTCGGGTCTCGCCGTAGGTGTCGACAGCTCGAATACAGTGTCCCATATCACCGTATTCCGCTCACGAGTTTGGTTGCTCAATGGTCACTATGGGGAGGCACGTAGCCCCGGCGTAGGCCGACAACTCGACCACGGTATTCCATACCACCATGTCCAGCTCATGAGTCTTAGCGGATCGAGGTACCATGGTTAAAGGGATTACACTGGTAAGTTTGGTACCCTAGGTTCAAACAGTAGCGTCCAAACATGGTGAACATACATTAGACAGATCGGGTTACTTGACGAGCTCGGCTAGCTCGAGCGCACAACAAGTTGAACGATATGAAGCGCGAAAGCACTTCGTGTGGCCAACCACTATCGCCAACCGAAGTACGACTCAGGTTCGTCGAACACATCACACGTGGCAAATGAATCTCAGCCACGAATTCAATCCCGTTACCGATTACCTGGACAATACAATAGCCCCAATCACATTCAATTTCAGATATTTAAAGCAGTAATGGATTAAAATCAAATCATATAATCAAAGACTGATATTATCCGTTTAGGGCTGCTAAGGCTGTTGCATGCACTCGTTGCTCACTCCCCCATCACCCATGACGGATCATACAACGTAAATATGAATTTAAACATATGCATCACATAGATAAAATCATACAATCATTTGAGCATGTTATGAAGCACAACACAAGCATGAGTTTGTACATATTAAATTCCTAATCACACAGCTATCCAAGGAAATCATACACATAGTTAAAGGAGTTGAGAATCATATCACAACCCCCTTATACATTACAATTTGCTAACTACTACTCATTCAGACATTTCAACAAACACTTTAGACTACATACATCAACATACATTACATATGTTGATCACATAGGTATTAGGCCAAATCCTTTCACTAGGGAGTTACCCCAATCATAACACACATACACCCATGATGATAGTCATGGCAAGCAGGAATCCAAGTTCCATATTCATTCAGTCATTTCCACAAACACTTGGGCCACACATTTTAATATAAGTAGTGTATATTGGTCGTGGCGTGATTTAGGGCAAATCCTTTTGTCAAAGGGGTATCGCCAATACAACAATCATAAATCCATGACAATTAGCCATGGCGAGCACGAATGAGAATTCTATACTCATTCAGTCATTTTCACAAACACTTAGAATACACTATTTTAACATACATAGTGTATATTAGCAAAAACATGTATTAGGGTGAACCCTTTCGCCAAACAAGTATTTTATCCATATATAATATATTAATATAGTAAATAATTATGGCAAACACATTTCCAAAATTTATACGTATACGGTACTTTCTACAGATACCTAGAGTATGTAAAATTCCATATTCTTCATCTTTAATCGAAACGGAAAACAGCCAGCACTTTGTACATGTGCAATTGCATGTAGATCATGAATCTATCATTATCTGACATTGAAAGCGTTGAAAACTATAACTTATACACCTAAAGTCCACACTTTTTATCGTATAATTGTAACGAATCCAATAGGTTTGCTAAGCTTTCGTATACGGCAGTTTGGTAACCTATAGAACGAAATAGGTTAGCTGTTTCATAACCTACAACCTATACAACAACAAAACAGATTAGGGTTAGAGTTTCTTACCTAGAAACGAAGTCAAAATCGCTGGAAAAGCGATGAGAATGGGGTGGTGCAGCTTGTGTAGTGGCAGGGAATAGCAGTTGGGAGATTCTCCCACTTCTCTCACTCTTTCTCTCTCTTTTCTCTCTATTTTCCTAGGGCTTTTCTCAAATTCGTATGGCTGCAATGAGAGAGGGTTTAAGGTCCTTATATAGCCTAAAAACTTACCGAAATAGACTCCAAGTCAAAGTATACTTAGGTTATAACCAAAGCGGGTCAGTTTCGGCTCAACGGAAGACTTCTGGCAGGCCTCCTTGAGCCAAAGGTCGGACTTAATCTCACTAACACTGGATCTGCGTACTATTAAGTTTTTGTTCCAGTAGGGTTCTCAGATCACACGTGGCGGACCAGTTTCAGTTCAACGGTCAGCGGATCTCGATCGGAGATTCCGAGTACATGAATATGTGTATGAAATTTCTCCTGATTCGAGGGTGTAATTTGGTCTGATTCTAATGGTCTGGTTGCTTAAAACTGATCCGCAAGCGAGAGGTGCCAGATTACTATTTGAGATATTTATTTGTAAAGAAAATCAAGTGTTTTCACACTCCTCTCTCCGGACTCAAGCGAATTACACTGGGACACTATCTGGATTTGATTTCCGAGATGGTTGTTAAGCCCAGCAAGGCGGTCCTAATTCCTTAACTTCGTGTTAATCGGACTTTCAACGTGCGGTCCAGATCTGATACGGAGTTTCGTGATACTCCCGAGAGCAAACCGGTAATGAGATTGATCCTAGATTTTAGGGTACCATAGCGTCAATGATTCTACAAGTTTTGGGTCTTGCAGATCGTATTTAAAGTGACTGGTGCTAATTTCACAGGTACTCTAGTTTCACACTGGCTAATCCTCGCCTAATTTCTAAAGGATTTAGTCCTGAGTACTTTCTATCTGAGGTGGTACCTGGGCCTTTGTAGTTTGTATATAAAGTGATCCAAGTTATACTACTTAGCTAGTTTAAGATAGTGTCTAGGGTGAAGGTACTTAGAAAAATTTAAAGAATAAGGTTGTGAAGGGTGGGATTTGTGAAAGAAATGGGTCCACAAGCGATTTAGCCTTTTGGACTGAGTTTTGACAAGTTAATAAGGTGTTAGGATCGACCCATTGCCTAAGGACGTCTAATCCCAGGTTGGCAAAAATTCGGGATGTTACACTTTTGCACCTCTTTGTCATCAAACCTGCCAAGCAAACACATTGATGCTTTAATAAGGCACATTTCTTCCTACATCGCAAAGAAAAGGGATAGAAGTTCACTCTCTTAATAATGTAATGGACTAAGTATTACTTTCTTCCAATCAGTCTATTGACATCAAAGATGGTTCTTTCAGGATTGACAGCCGCTTGATTCTTTGTGGCCTCTCCAATCAGTCTCTCAGTATCCGTGATTCCCACCCAGGTTATAGGTAATGTGGTTTCCTTGGTCATTGGCTATGATTTTCAGTTAACATGACCATTCCTATAAACACTAACACACGAATAGGTTGTGCTAAGATCTATCCCAATAACTGTTCCCAAGGTAAACTTGTTTTTTCTCTTCCTCGAGAGGGGCAAAAGTCACCTCGCCGCCATTTCTCTATTTTTCTGTCTAGAATGTTCTCATTCTAGAGTGAACGGCAGTGCCAACTCTGCTTGTGAGTTTGATTTCGACCTTCGTAGTAAGATCGCAAGCATGAATCATTTTACTCGATTTGCAACGAAAATGGAAGTCAATGGTGAAATTTTTCCAAAGGTCCCTCCAGGAGCTCATTGAAGAAGATGATGACGATCTTATTGAAGAAGATGGTGAAACCTAAACCTGGGGGATAATTGCTTATGATTGATAAGTATGATGGATGGTGGATGTGAGGGGGGCCAAACAAACTTGGGGGATAATTGCTTATGATTTTGGAAACCAAACTTGTTTTTTTACTTTTTGATTGATAAGTATGTTCGTTACCAAATATACTTATCAACTAAATAAGTAGAAGCCAAGACAAGGTACTTATGGCATAAGTAGCCTATCCAAAGTAACTTATGATTTAAACACCCCCTAAATGTCAATGTCGTTTGGATACCTCAAGTTGAGAGCATTCATCATCTCCTATGTGGAAACGAGTTGGCAAATCAGGTTTGGAATTATTATTCAGGGATCTTCTTAGTGTAAACTTAAGAGATTGTTTTCCATTCAGTTGTGTTGATAGGTGGTTGTGAAGAGGTTCCGCTAACAATCTAGTTGCGAACTCTTATGTGCATTGTTCCTTCGTTAGGGAGATGTTGGAAACCTAGGAATAATAGCAGATCTACGACAAACAAGTGGCACATGGTACTGGAATCAGAAATATCATCAGCTGGTCGAAGCTAGTATTTGAAGGGAGTGCTTCTAAAAATTATGTTGGACCGTCTTCAGATAAAATTTCACAACTTATTCATAATCAAGTTATTCCTCTAATATGGGGCCACACGAGAGGAAACAATTAAGAATAGGTATAGGTTTAGGTTTACGTTTAGGTTTAGGTTTAGGTTATAGGTTTAGGTTGTAAGTATAGGTTTAGGTTATAGGTTTATGGATTTGAGAATAAGTTTAGGTTATAGGTTTTGGGATTTGAGAATAGGTTTAGGTTATAGGTTTAGGGATTTGAGAATAGGTTTCAGAATCTGCTTTAGGAATTCGGGTTTAGGTTCGGTTCGGGTTCAGGTTGAAAGTTTGGGTTAAGGTGTAGGTTTAAGTTAAGTGAATTAAGTTTAGGTTATAGGTTTAGGTTTCACCATTTTCTTCAAAAAGATCGTCATCGTCTTCTTCAATAAAACCCGGAGGGACCTTTGGAAAAATTTCACCATCGACTTTCATTTTCACTGTAGATCTAGTAAAAAGATTCATGCTTGTGAGTGACGCTACGAAGGTTGAAATAAACTCACACTCAGAGCTTGCACCACCGCTCACTCTAGAATGAGTACATTTTAAAGAGAAAGAGAGAGAAATGGCGACGAGGTGACTTCTGCCCCGACTGAGGAAGAGAAATTAGTGCGGTGATTTGATTTGCCCGACGAGTAGTGAGATTTCAGTCGACGCTGGTTTCCTGTTAAAGGTCTTTCCAACAAGTTCTTGCGTAAGCATTCGGGTTTAGGTTTAGGATAGGGTTTTCAAGTTTAGGGTTTAGGTTTAGGATAGGGTTTAGGATAGAGAAACCTATACCTAAGATTCGAGTTTAGGTTTAGGATAGGGTTTTCAAGTTTAGGTTTTAGGTTATAGGTTATAGGTTTCAAGGATTTGAGAATAGGTTTAGGTTATTCTCAAATCCCAAAACCTAAACCTAAACCTAAACCTATAGCCTTAACTTATAACCTACACCTATAACCTAAACTCAATTCCCTAAACCTTAACCTATAACCTAACCTAAACCTATAACCTACACTTATAACCTAAACCTAAACCTATAAACTTAACCTAAACATAAACCCTAACCTAAACCTATTCTTATAACCTAAACTAACACTTATAACCTCAACCTTTTATTAAATCCCAAAACCTACAACTTAAAATGAGAAAATGTTTTTTCTTTGTGGAAACAAATAGATCATGTTTTTTTTTTTTTTCACTTGCATTTTTTTAAAATAAATTATTGAGTTGAGATGTTAAGAGAAGTGATTTTTGTTTCTGTACACATGGGTTGTAGCCTCTGAAGTGATTTTTGTACACATACATACATATACATGTATACATGTGTGTTTGTGTAGACACAAAGAAGAAGGTGAGGTTTAGGTGATGGGTTTTTGAGTTGAGATGGTAAAAGAGATGGGTTTGGTGATTTGAAGTGGTCTTTGTTGTTGTGTACATGGTCTCAGCTTTGGAAATGATGTGTGGATGAGTTCAAACATATATACCATACACATGCATACATGTGTGTTTGTATGGAAGAAGAAAAGAAGGTGAGATTTGGAATGGTGGGTTTTTAAGATGAAAGGTGAGAGAGGTGAGTTTCTTGTTTTAAAATGGTTTTTGGTGTTCTCTACATGGTTTTCAGCTTTTGAAATGATGTTTGTGTACATACGTACATACATACATATACATACGTCTTAGGTACATACAGATATACATATATGCATGTGTGTATATGTATGGAATCAAGGGAGCAAGGTGAGTTTTAATTTTGTTTAAACATACATACATACATACATACATGCATGCATATATACATGCAGACATGTAGAACCAAGTGTTTTGGAGTGGTGGGTTTTTGAGTTGTTATACACATGGTTTCCATCCGTAAGAATGATTATAAGAAAGTAGTAGTAACATCTACTGCATCAAAGTTTCTACCGAAATGGTTGTTTTAGTATGAACATGAGCACAGACAATGGTCGGCCACTATCTCTTTGGGACTGATATCAAGTTGTTTACATGCAATGGATTCAAGACAAATTCCAAATCATCATCAGACTTCTTGAGGTACATACTGGTTCATGCATACATTCAAATGCCAACATCATTGTCGTCATTATCATTCACATCACCCGACTGTGTATGGTCGCTTGACTTGTAGGTAATGTTACTATAGATTTCTCTAAACTTGTATAGTGAGACAATTCAGCAAGTTCCAGTTTTTCTGAAATTGAATTTGAAACCTTCAGTCTATAGAAGAGGAGGCAACCAAATTGTTGTAATTCTAATGATGTTTCTATAATGTTCATAACAATGGAGAGTAAAAATCTCTAAGCATGTTAAATACAATTAGGGCCTATTCGGCCAGGCAGATCCCACGGTATTAGGAGGGATGGGATCGGCAATATCCTGGGATCGACATGACGAGCCAAACAGATCAGGTGAACTTGTCCCGGGATATGAGCAATCCCATGGATCTTAAGACAATCCACTAACATCACCATCATTACCTTAAAATTGATCCTATCCCTTGGTTGGATCGATTGGAAGGTAAAATCCCAGGATATGCAAGGCATGCCAAACAGACCCAATGAACTTGTCCCAGGATATAAGCAATCCTATGGATCTTAAGACAATCCACTAACACCATCATCATTACCTTAAAATAGATCCCATCCCTCCTAATACCATGGGATCTGCTCGGCCAAACAGGCCCTTAGATATTCCTATTGAAGAAGTTATATCAGCTAGCTTTTCACATTCATTCCTTAGGAACCTTCAGCTATCAGATGTTAAGATTATATTACCAGATGTAAATGATCTTCTCTCATCTTAAAATCAAAGCTTATTGTTTGAATCATGGGGATTGATGATGGAATACTTAAACCTTATTTGTTTTCGCAGCATATGAAGAACTATGAGTTATTTCCAAAGAAGGTATCCAAGTGTATGAACCATGACAACCTTCTTTTTGTGGAACTATTCATGCCATATATAAATACACACACACACAGAGAGAGAGAGAGAGAGAGAGAGAGAGAGAGAGAGAGAGAGAGAGAAATGCACTAGAAATAACTCAGACTGAAATGCACATACTTGCCAAATTCTGCACTCTAAGATTACTATAAAACTCGTACAATTTACTTGAAAATTTTCATCACTCTAAGTTTATGTATTTGTTCGAAATATAATGGAGTAGACTCGGAAGTGCGTCGAAGCATCCGGAGAGAGGGGGTCCTTGAAGGTGGGAACCGCTATTATGACCATGATAAAGCTGTCCACTTCCTATGGACAGCATTGGAGGAGCTTGGCCATTTGGACAGGCCGTGTTTATATCTGTATTTGCTCGGATTAATGGAGCAGACCCGAATGTGCGTCGGAGCTATCCGGATGAGCGGGGGTCCTTAGAAGGTGGGAACCACTGTTTGACCATGATGAAGCTGTCCATTTCCTATGGACAACATTGGAAGGGCCTGACCATTTGGATAGGCCGTGTTTATATCTGTATTTGCTCGAGATTAATAGAGCAGACCCGGATGTGCGTCGGAACTATCCGGATGAGCGGGGGTCCATGGAAGGTGGGAACCGCTGTTATGACCCATGATGAAGCTGTCCATTTCCTATGGACAACATTGGAAGGGCCTGACCATTTGGACACTGTGTTTATATCTGTATTTGCAGGTACCACACCCTTACCTAAACCTATAACCCCAAACCTATAACCTATAACTTAAACTTATAACCTTAACCTAAACCTTCAACTAAAACCTAAACCTATAACCGAAACCTAAACCTAAATCAAACCTATAACCTAAACAAACCTATAAGCTTAACCTAACCAAAACCTATAGCCTAAACCTTAGCCTATAACCTATAACCTATAACCTCTAACATATAACCAAAACTTAAACCTATAACCTAAACCTATAAGCTAAAACCTAAACCTAAACCTAAACCTTAACTTATTCTCAAATCCCTAAACCTAAACCTACACTTAATCCCAATCTCAACTCCCTAACCTAAACCTAAACTTAAACCTAAACGTGAAAACCCAAGCATAAACCCGATCCCGAACCCGAACCCGATTTTCTAAACCTAAACCTTAACCTATTCTCAAATCCCTAAACCTAAACCTACACCAAATCCTATTCTCAACTCCCTAATCTAAAGTTAAACCTAAACATGAAAACCCAAGCCTAAACCCGATCCTGAACCCGAACCCGAATTCCTAAACCTAAACCTTAACATATTCTTAAATCCCTAAACCTAAACCTATAACCTAAACCTACAAACCTAAACCTAAACCTAAACCTAAACCTATAACCTAAACCAAAACCTATAACCTTAACCTAAACCAAAAGGCGATTTCCCCAACCTAACCTTAACCTTAACCTAAACTCTACTTCCCCACCTAACCTATAACCTTAACCTTAACCTAAACCCGATTCCCCAACCTAACCTTAAACTAAACCTATAAGCTAAACCTAAACCTAGCCTAAAACCTTAAACCTAATCCCAACCCCAATCTCAAGTCCCCACCTAAAACCTAAACCTAAATTTCTAAACCCGATCCCGAACCCGAACCCGATTTCCTAAACATAAAAACTTAAACTATTCTCAAATCCCTAAACCTAAACCTACACCTAATCCCAATCTCAACTCCCTAACCTAAAGCTAAACCTAAACATGAAAACCCAAGCCTAAACCCGATCCTGAACCGAACCCGATTTCCTAACCTAAACCTTAACATATTCTCAATCACTAAACCTAAACATATAACCTAAACCTATAAACTAAAACCTAACCTAAACCTAACCTAAACCTATACCTAAACCAAAACCTATAACCTTAACCTAAACCAAAACTATAACCTATAACATATAACATAAACTTATAACCTAAACCTAAACCTAAAACCAAACCTATAACCTTAACCTATTCTCAATCCCTAAACCGAAACCTATACAAATCCTAATCTCAACTCTCCAACCTAAACTGAACCTGAACCTCAAAACCCTAATCGAAACCCGATCCCGAACCCGAACCCAGTTTCCTAAACCTAAACCTTAACCTATTCTCAATTCCCAAAGCTATAACCTATAACTAAAACCTAAACCGAACCTAAACCTATAACCTTAACCTATAACCTAAACCTATAACCTTAACCTAAACCTAAAACTAAAACCTAAACCTAAGCCTAAAACCTAAATGTATTCTCAAATCCCTAAACCTAAACCTAATCCCAATCCCAATCTCAAGTCCCCAACCTAAACCTAAACCTAAACTTCTAAACCCGATCCCGAACCCGAACCCGATTTCCTAAACATAAACCTTAACCTATTCTCAAATCCCTAAACCTAAACCTACACCTAATCCCAATCTCAACTCCCTAACCTAAAGCTAAACCTAAACATGAAAACCCAAGCCTAAACCCGATCCTGAACCCGAACCCGATTTCCTAAACCTAAACCTTAACATATTCTCAAATCCGTAACCTAAACTTATAACCTAACCTATAAACTAAAACCTAAACCTAAACCTAAACCTAAACAAACCAACCCTATAACCTTAACCTAAACCAAATCCTATAACCCAAAACCTATAACCTATAACCTATAACTTAAACTTATAACCTTAACCTAAACCTAAAACCAAAGCCTATAACCTTAACCTAAAGCATAAACTATAACCTAAACCAAAACCTGTAACCTAAACCCTAACCTAAACTTATAACTTTAACCTAAACCTAAAACCAAAACATAAACCTATAACCTAAACCTATAAACTAAAACCTAAACCTAAACATAAACCTTAACCTTTTCTCAAATCCCAAAACCTAAACCTAATCCCAATCCCAATCTCAAGTCCCCAACCTAAACCTAAACCTAAATTTCTAAACCCGATCCCGAATTCGAACCCGATTTCCTAAACATAAACCTTAACCTATTCTCAAATCCTTAAACCTAAACCTACCACCTAATCCCTATCACAACTCCCTAACCTAAAAGCTAAACCTAAACAAAAACCCAAGCCTAAACCCGATCCTGAACCCGAACCCGATTTCCTAAACCTAAACCTTAACATATTCTCAAATCCCTAAACCTAAACCTATAACCTAAACCTATAAACTAAAACCTAAACCTAAAACTAAACCTAAACCTAAACCTATAACCTAAACCAAAACCTATAACCTTAACCTAAACCAAAACCTATAACCAAAACCTATAACCTATAACATATAACATAAACTTATAACCTAAACCTAAACCTAAAACCAAACCTATAACCTAACCTATTCCCAAATCCCTAAACCGAAACCTACAACCAATCCTAATCTCAACTCCCAAACCTAAACTTAAACCTTGAACCTCAAAACCAAACCGAAACCCGATCCCGAACATGAACCCAGTTTCCTAAACCTAAACCTTAACCTATTCTCAATTCCCAAAGCTAACCTATAACTAAAACCTAAACCGAATCTAAACCTATAACCTTAACCCTATTACCTTAGCCTAACCTAAAACTAAAACCTAAACCTAAGCCTAAAACCTAAATGCATTCTCAAATCCCTAACCTAAACCTAATCCCAATCCCATCTCAATCCCAATCTCAAGTCCCCCCTAACCTAAACCTAAACTTCTAAACTCGATCCCGGACCCGAACCCAATTTCCTAAACATAATCCTTACCTATTCTCAAATCCCTAAACCTAAACCTACACCTAATCTCACTCTCAACTCTCTAACCTAAAGCTAAACCTAAACATGAAAACCCAAGCCTAAACCTGATCCCGAACCCGAACCCGATTTCCTAAACCTAAACCTTAACATATTCTCAAATCCCTAAACCTAAACCTATAACCTAAACCTATAAACTAAAACCTAAACCTAAACCTAAACATAAACCAAAACCTATAACCTTAACCTAAACCAAAACCTATAACCAAAACTTATAACCTATAACCTATAACCTAAACTTATAACCTTAATCTAAACCTAAAACCAAAACCTATAACCTTAAACTAAACCATAACCTATAACCTAAACCAAAACCTGTAACCTAAACCCTAACCTAAACTTATAACTTTAACCTAAACCTAAAACCAAAACCTAGACCGATAACCTAAACCTATAAACTAAAACCTAAACCTAAACCTAAACCTTAACCTTTTCTCAATCCTTAAACCTAAGGGTCATTTGGGCAGTGGGATTAGAAGGGATTGGGTGGGGATGGGATTCATCTGGTCTTGTGCCAATTCCACTCCTTGTTTGGGAGGAATGAAAATGCTTGGAATTACATTAAATGGAATTGCATTGGGTCGTGTGCTAATTTCACTCAATGTTTAGAAAGTTGTGTAGGTCCCAACATGATGTGTGGGCTATATCCACACCATCCACCCATTTATCGAGATTATTTTAGAGCATGGGCCAAAAAATCAGGTAAATCTAATGCTCAAGTGGACTCCACCATAGAAATCAATAAGGATTGAATACTTACCGTTGAAAACTTCTTTGGTGCTACATAAGTTTTGGATCTATCTGATTTTTAGGCCCATGCCATAAAATGAGGTTACGAAACAAATGAACGGTTTAGATATAACACATGTGTTATTTTATTCTCAGTAATTTCAAATGATGGTGGGTATATTTCATCAATGTACCACCGTATTATCAACAAAGTAGGGCATTAATTTAATCCCATGGTAATAGGGGACAACCCTTGCCATGGGTAATAATTATGTTTTTTTGAATCCCATCCCCACCTAATTCCTTCTAATAATCCCATTGCCCAAACTGACCTTAAACCTACACCAAATCCTATTCTCAACTCCCTAACCTATACCTAAACCTGAACTTGAAAACCCAAACCTAAACTCGATCCCGAACCCGAACCTAGTTTCCTAAACCTAAACCTTAACCTAAACCCGATCCCGAACCCGAACCTAGTTTCCTAAACCTAAACCTTACCTACCTATTCTCAATTTCCAAAGCTATAACCTATAACTTAAACCTAAACCGAACCCAAACCTATAACCTTAACCTATAACCTAAACCTATAACCTTAACCTAAACCTAAAACCAAAACAATATTTATAAGCTAAAACCTAAACCTAAACCTAAACCTAATGGTATTCTCAAATCCCTAAACCTAAACCTAATCCCAATCCCAATCTCAATCCTCAACCTAAACCTAAACCTAAACTTTTAAACCCGATCCCAAACCCGAACCCGATTACCTAAACAAAAACTTTAACCTGTTCTCGAATCCCTAAACCTAAACCTACACCTAATCCCAATCTCAACTCCCTAACCTAAAGCAAAACCTAAACATGAAAACCCAGCCTAAACCCGATCCCGAACCCGAACCTGATTTCCTAACCTAAACCTAAACCTATTCTCAAATCCCTAAACCTAAACCTCTAACCTAAACCTATAAACTAAACCTAAACCTAAACCTAAACTAAACCTAAACCTATAACCTAAACCAAAACCTATATTAACCTAACCTAAACCAAAACCTATAACCTAAACTTATAACCTTAACCTAAACCTAAAAACAAAAACCTATAACCCTAACCTAACCTAAACCTATAACCTAAACCAAAACCTGTAACCTTAACCTTAACCTAAACTTATAACTTTAACCTAAACCTAAAACCAAAACCTAAACCTATAACCTAAACCTATAAACTAAAACCTAAACCTAAACTTAAACCTAAACCTTAACCTATTCTCAAATCCCTAAACCTAAACCTACACCTAATCCCAATCTCAACTCCTTAACCTAAACCTAAACCTAACCTTGAAAACCCAAGCCAAAACCCGATCCCGAACTCGAACCCGATTTCCTCCTAAACCTAACCTAAACCTTAACCTATTCTCAAACCCCTAAACCTAAATCTACACCAAATCTCAATCTCAACTCCCTAACCTAAATCTAAACCTAAAAATGAAAACCCAAGCCTAAACCCGATCCCGAACCCGAACCCGATTTCCTAAACCTAAACCTTAACCTATTCTCAAATCCCTAAACCTAAACCAACACCAACTCCTAATCTCAACTCTCTAACCTAAACCTAAACGTGAACTTAAAAACCCAACCTAAACTCCCGATCCCGAACCCGAACCCAGTTTCCTAAACCTAAACCTTAACCTATTCTCAATTCCCAAAGGTATAACCTATATCCTGAACCTAAACCGAACCTAAACCTATAACCTTAACCTATAACCTAAACATATAACCAAAACGTAAACCTATAAGCTAAAACTAAACCTAAGCCTAAACCTAAAACTAAACTACTATTCTCAAATCCCTAAACCTAAACCTAATCCCAATCCCAATCTCATGTCCCCAACCTAAACCTAAACCTAACTTCTAAACCCCCGATCCTGAACCTGACCATTTTTCCTAAACATAAACCTTAACCTATTCTCAATCCCTAAACCTAAACCTACACACCAAATACCAATCTCAACTTCCTAACCTAAACCTAAACCTAAACATGAAAACCCAAGCCTAAACCCTCTCCGAACCCGAACCCAATTTCCTAAACCTAAACCTTAACCTATTCTCAATTCCCAAAGCTATAACCTATAACCTATAACCTAAACCTGAACCCAACCTAAACCTATAACCTTAACATAAACCCAAAACCTAAACCTTAACCTAAACCAAACCCTATAACCTTAACCTAAACCAAAACATGTAACTTAAACCTTAACCTAAACTTATAACCTTAACCTAAACCTAAAACCAAAACCTAAACTTATAACAAACCTGTAAACTAAAAAAACCTAAACCTAAACCTAAACCTAAACCTATAACCTAAACCAAAACATATACCCTTAACCTAAACAAAACCTATAACCTAAACCTTACCTATAACCTATAACCTAAACTTATAACCTTAACCTAAACCTAAAACCAAAACCTAAACCTATAATCTAAACCTATAAGCTAAACCTAAACCTAAACCTAAAACCTAAATGTATTCTCAAATTCGTAAACCTAAACCTAATCCCAATCCCAATCTCAACTCCCCAACCTAAACCTAAACTTCAAAACCCGATCCCGAACCCGAACCCGATTTCCTAAACCTAAACCTTAACCTATTCTCAAATCTCTAAACCTAAACCTACACCAAATCCCAATCTCAACTCTCTAACCTAAACCTAAACCTAAACATGAAAACCCAAGCCTAAACCCGATCCTGAACCCGAACTCAATTTCCTAAACCTAAACCTTAACCTATTCTCAATTCCCGAAGCTATAACCTATAACCTAAACCTAAACCTAACATAAGCCTATAACCTTAACATAAACCCAAAACGTAAACCTTAACCTAAACCAAAACCTATAACCTTAACCTAAACCAAAACCTGTAACCTAAACCTTAACCTAAACTTATACCCTTAACCTAAACCTAAAACCAAAACCTAAACCTATAAACTAAAACCTAAACCTAAACAAAAACCTATAACCTTAACCTAAACAAAAACCTATAACCTAAACCTTAACCTATAACCTAAACTTATAACCTTAACCTAAACCTAGAACCAAAACCTAAATCTATAAGCTAAAACCTAAACCTAAACCTGTACCTAAACCTCAACCCTATTCTCAAATCCTTAAACCTAAACCTACACATTATCCTAATCTCAACTCACTAACCTAAACTTAAATCTAAACTTAAAAACCCAAGCCTAAACCCGATCCCGAACCCAACCCGATTTCCTAAACCTAAACCTTAACCTATTCTCAATTCCCAAACTATAACCTATAACCTATAACCTAAACCTAAACCTAACCTAAACCTATAACCTTAACCTATAACCTTAACATAACCCACAACTTAAACCTTAAACCTAAACCAAAGCCTATAACCTTAACCTAAACCAAAACCTGTAACCTAAACCTTAACCTAAAGCTAAAACCAAAACCTAAACCTACAACCGAAAACCTAAACCAAAACCTATAACCTTAACCTAAACAAAAACCTATAACCTAAACCTTAACCTTTAACCTATAACCTAAACTTATAACCCTAACTTAAACCTAAAACCAAAACCTAAACCTATAAGCTAAAACCTAAACCTAAACCTTAACCTATTCTCAAATCCCTAAACCTAAACCTATACCTGATCCCAATCTCAACTCCCTAACTTAAACCTAAACCTAAACTTGAAAACCCAAGCCTAAACCTGATCCCGATTTCCTAAACCTATACCTGTTCTCAAATCCCTATATATTATACCTACAAACCAAATCCCAATCTCAATTCCCTAACCTAAACCTAAACCTAAACATGAAAACCCAAGCCTAAACTCGATCCCCGAACCCGAACCCGATTTCCTAAACCGATACCTAAACTTTAACCTATTCTCAAATCCCTAAACTTATACCTACACCAAATCCCAATCTCAATTCCCTAACCTAAACCTAAACCTAAAAATGAAAAGTCAAGCCTAAACTCGATCCCGAACCCGAACCCGATTTCCTAAACCTAAACCTATTCTCAATTCCCTAAACCTAAACCTACACCAAATCCTAATCTCAACTCCCTAACCCTAAACCTAAACCTAAACTTGAAAACCCAAATCTAACCCCCGATCCTGAGTCCGAACCCGATTTCCTAAACCTAAACCTTAACCTATTCTCAATTCCCAAACTATAACTTATATAACCTAAAACCTAAACCTAAACCTAAACCTATAACCTTAACCTATAACCTAAACCTATTACCTTAACCTAACCTAACCTAAACCTAAACCGAAACCTATAACCTTACCTAAACCAAACCTATAACCTAAACCTTAAAACCTATAACCTAACTATAACCTATAACCTATAACCTATAACTTAAACTTATAACCTTAACCTAAACCTAAACCAAAACCAAAACCTAACCTATAAACTAAAACCTAAACCAAACCTATACCTAAACCTAAACAAAACCTATAACCTAAACCTTAACCTATAACCTAACTATAACCTATAACCTATAACCTATAACTTAACTTATAAACCTTAACCTAAACCTAAAACCAAAACCAAAACCTAAACCTATAAACTAAAACCTAAACCAAAACCTATAACCTAAACCTTAACCTATAACCTATAACCCATGACCTATAACCTAAACTTATAACCTATAACCTAAACCTAAAACCTAAACCTAAACCTAAAGCCTAAACCTATAAGTGTAGGTTATAGGTTTAGGTTAAAGTTGTTTTCTTTTCATTTTCTCTGGATCACTTCTCATATGTTCTTTCTCTTTTCATTTGTTTTTTTTCCATACGATTGTTTGTGTTTGGATGAATGTAGTTTTATGTCTGGATGATTTACGTAGTTTAGGTTTAGATGGATGTGAATATGAATATGATGAAATATATTATATAATAGGTGTATATCAGGAAGAATATGATGAATTATATTCTAACCAGGTGTATATCAAGAAATTTTAAATGGAATATTATTAAAAAAAAGAAACCCTTTAGCGACGAAAATTTCGTCGCTAAAAGTATATATGTTTTAGCTTTAGTGACGAACATTTTCGTCACTAAAAGTCTCATCAATGTTTTTTAGCTACGAAAATTTTCGTAGCTAAAAGTAAACCTCCAGAAACTGTTCACAACCTTTGGCGATGAAAATAATCGCTGCTAAAAGTCTAATCGATGTTTTTTAGCTACGGAACATTTTGTAGCTAAAAGGAAACCTTCTGATGACAGTGGTAAAGTTTTCATCGCCTTTAGCGGCGAAAACATTGTCGCTAAAAGTCTCATCCATGAATTTTAGCTACGAAAAGTTTCGTACCTAAAAGTAATCCATTGGATTTTTTAAAAACTGTTTACAGCCTTTGGCAACGAAAATTTTCGTCGCTAAAAGTCTCATCTGCATTTTTAGCTACGAAACATTTCGTAATTAAAAGTAAACCTGCGGATTTTTTTCAAAATCTGTTCATAAGGCTGTAGCGACGAATATTTTCGTCGCGAAAGTCTCAATCAGGTTTTTAGCTACCAAATTTTCGTAGCTAAAAGTAATGTATTCGAAGTGCGGGAAAAATGTATGGAGCATTTTGCGACAAACATTTTCGCCGCTAAAAGTCAATATTCGGAGTCTTTAGCAACGAAAATTTTTGTCTCTAAAGTGTCTTACAGGATGTTGATGATAAAATGTATGGGGCATTTAGCGACGAAATTTTTCGTCGCTAAATCTCATGCACGATTTTTAGCTACGAAAATTTTCATAGCTAAAAGTAACTTATTGAAAGTTGATGAAAAAATGGGCGGAGAATTTAGCGACGAAAATTTTCGTCGCTAAAAGTCTCATATAGGTTTTTTCGCTAGGAAATTTTCGTCACTAAAAGTTAATAGGCCGAAAAAATGTTGTAGCCTTTAGCGACGAAAAATTACATTGCTAAAAGTCAATTTTAGATTTTTAGCTGCGAAAATATTCGTCGCTAAAAGTTTCGTAGCTAAAAGTGAACTTTTAGTGACGAAAATAAGTTTCGTCGCTAAAAACCCTCTTTCTTGTAGTAAGGATTCCATACACATCACTTTCTTAGCATTAAATACGACGTAACTTCTTCTTCCCTGGAAAACCGTACAAGTCCTGAACCAAGGTCAGGGGCATTTTCGTCCGAAACAAACTCCAAAAGCAGTTTGGGAATATATGGAGTGTTATAGCGTTCTAGGTAACTTGCCCAAACTTCGAGGCGAGTACAGTCAATTTCCCTCTCTCCTTATGTGACTAAGACATGACTTGATAAGATTGTCTTCCTGACTTGGCCAACTCGACGTGACTCGTATTGACTCAAAACTGAGTCACTATTTTGTTGAAAAGTTAAAATTAAGAATTTCAAGGGCTTGATTCAAACCCATAGACACCCTTACAAATGACAATCCTTGACAAGCAGAAAATAACCCAAATAATTTTGTTAATCGACTGGCTCCATCATAGATTGCTTATGATTTTGAGTACTTTTGTTGGGCAATTGATGCAGGGAGGGACATGATGATGTCAATCACCATCTTCCTCAGGGGATATCTACTCCAAATCCACAGAGCTCTTTGGACTCCTCATAGAGCTTCCTCAAATCCACGAGGGATAAAAGTATAAATATTTCTAATAAATTCCAAAAACTTGATTAAAAAACAAAATTATAACTCTTTAAATAAGGAACTCAAACCTAGGACGGAGTTTTAGACTTAGACTCCAACACAACACCTTAAAAACATGACTTACTATAAATAACAAATTACTATTTATAGACGAACTCTATTCCTACTAGACTTCATGGTTTTCGGCTAAAATAGTAAGTGTTTGATTTGGCCCAACCACGTTATTCTCTTAACTTTTCTAAGCCCTTTTTCATGTTGGGCATGACTTCTACATAGGGCTGTACATCAAGCCAAGTCAAGTCGAGGTAGGCCAAGATTGGCTTGACTCGTCCGTGCTCTCCTCAAGTTTGAACTTACCATTGGATCTTGGCTTGTTTGCCAAACCTTTCGAGTTGAGCTCAAGGCGAGCTAGTGGATCGAGTCAAGGCGAGCTTACCTCGAATTGAGTCGAGCCTGTTCTCAACTAGACCCAACCCAACACCCAACCTACACCCGACTTAACCCAACAACCCGACCCAACCTACACCCGATTCAACTGAGCCACCCGACCCAACCTAGCCACTCGACCCAACTAACCTAACCTGCACCCGACCCAACTCCCAAATCAAATGTTCAATTAATTATATATATATATATATAATATTAGATAAATCTATAGAGGTACCTTGTTGTTGGTGGAGAGAGAGAGAGAGAGAGAGAGAGAGAGAGAGAGAGAGAGAGAGAGAGAGAGAGAGAGATTGTGGAGCTCGGGCGCGGCGAGTTGGGTAAGGAAGGGAAATGGTAAGAAAGGATGGACGGGTAAGGTATGGTTTAAGTTTTAACTTTTTTATTTTAAAAAAAATATATATAAGATATATATATTCGAGTCGAGATGAGATCGAGCTCAAGCTTCGAGTCGAATCGAGTCAAGATCCACTATGATCGAACTCAGCTTATTTTCAAAGCGAGTTGGGTTATATGAAGCTTGACTTGCCTCGAGTCGTCATTCAAGCTGAGTCAAGCCGAGCTAGATCAAGCTGAGCCGAGCGAGTTTTTCGAGCTAGCTTGGCTTGTGTACAGCCCTACTTCTACAACTCAAAGCATTAAAAGTTACACTTGAATTAAAAATTACTATTTATAGTAAAAACGAATTTAAATGAGACTTTCGAACATCGATTTGATGGAATCTCTCAAATCCAGCATGGGCAACCCGACGTAGCAAAGTCAGTTGGCTTAAGTAGGTTCTCCTACACCAAAATCATCTATAATATATCGAAATTTTCATCCTGGTTTGAGAGATACAACTGTTTTAAGGTTCTGACGGTTCATATCATTCATTGCCTCTCGTCCTCTCCATGAAAGTGTCCGTAACCTACCCTACATCAGCAATTCTAACCATCTCATCCATGGCATGGAAAGGTGAGGGCTACGAAAGGACAAATTAGGATGGATTTGATCATTGCATTGGTTTGATTTTTTGCATAGGGATTTATAAGATGTGCTCTAGACTTAATACATAGTTAAGATCTATCATTGGACTGCACACATGACAGATGCAACTAGGAGCAATATTACTTACAGTGTTTCTGTCATGCCCTGCACTTAGGATACAAAGTGTGCAACCTTAGACCTGAGTTACAGTCCATGATTCGTACACCAAGTGTACATAAATTCACCTATCATACGGATATTACGAGGCATAATTATATGTATTCTAGATTGTCATCATATTAAAATTTACACCTAATGATTTTTACTCTATTTAATACCGATTCCTCCATAACATTCTCAATCATAAAATAAATTCTAAAAACAATCTAAGCCCACATATTTGGACTTTATTCCACTAAAATAATCAATCATCGTTTAACAAGGTTATAACTATAAATATTTTCAATTTTAATTAAGCTACTAGTAGTTCGAATAAATGGAAGATGAAACTCCTAAAATATATCACAAAATCAACTCAGTCTTTTAATGTAGCAAGCTCGTCTTCCGCCAAATATGGCCAACAATCATGAGTTTCATCCACTAACTCGACTTCATTTTTTGGTATCTGATTGGATCATTCAGCATCGTCCGTCTCTATACGGTTTTTAATCCATAACGTTAGCTGGTTAGGCTAGTGAGTGAACTTAGTATGGTTCATACATGACATAATATAAGAAAGCACAACCAAACTATATTATATGTTTGTAACATGAGCATGGATGCAAGGATGCAATGATGTCATGAGATATGTATGTCAAGTGGGATGATCATCCACTTTCTTAGGTTGGATATCCGTCAACCTGAATTTTTACCCATCAGACGTCCACCTAGGCAGCATGAGTAACGTGTACCCTATAAACATCCACCTAGGTAGGTATGTGCAATCTGTACATCTACTCCATGAGTAGGCTTCTACTATCGTGGCTTCTGACAATGAATCTAGTAGGTGTAACCGTTCAGGGAGATCCCCTAGGACTCTAAGGTGTACATGCACTCTCAATGGATGCATGTAATGTATGCTCAATGTCTATGTATAAATATATAAAATCAACTAGATAAATCTCTCTCTGAGAAGAAACACGGATATATGTGCATGTTTAACATTCATCAAGATCTTCTAAGACATATATCATAAACAAATATCATTGTTATACAATGTTTCAACAATCTTACAACAACCACATCAATCAGAACAATCTCAACCATTAAATCGACTATCTTAATCATGTAAATATGAAAAATGTTGAGATTCTCTCACTTATTCGAGGAAGAGTCGAATCCTTCAATCACTTGAACACTCACTAAATTCATGCTTCGAATTCCCACTGCTAAGATGATCTAGTATACTCCAATTCAATCATATTATTCTAATAAGTGGGGTTCACCTCTAACTCAAGCAAGATGTGATGAGCAGTGGAGCCACATCTAGGGCCGCCTACGACCAGTCGAGGTTGCGCGGATTTCGTGTCGCAAGTCCTTTCGCAACTGGGATGCGAAAGGAGTTTCGTGGATTTCGTATCGCAAGTCCTTTCGCAACTGAGATGCGAAAGGAGTTTCGCGGATTTCGTGTAGCAAGTCCTTTCGTAACTGGGATGCAAAAGGAGTTTCGAGGATTTCGTGTCGCAAGTCCTTTCGCAACTAGGATGCGGAAAGGAAAGTTGTCAAAACTATATATTGGGGTCCCTAAGGCTATATTAGGGTTAAGGCGAATATTGGGAAATATTTCTAAGGTGTGGGCAAGGGATTTTCTCTGTACTTCCAAGGGAGAGGTTAGTATATTGCCTTGTAATCTTCGTTTCTCTTCATAGTGGAATTTTGCATCCGTGGTTTTTTTACCCTAGTTTGGGGTTTTTCCACGTATATCTTGTCTTGTGGTTTGTTTGAATGCTTTTATTCCTTTCTAGTTTATATTTCTTCCTGTTTATCGTTTATGGGTGAGGCCTGAGATTGGATCTAGGCTCACTGCATCATTGGCGTGCTGCGCAACAACTGGTATCAGAGCTATTGGTTTACTTCTATTGGGAGCGATGGTGGAAGATGGAAAAACTAGAATTCAGAAGTTTGATGGTTTAAACTTTGCCTTCTGGAAGATGCAGATGGAGGATTATCTGTATCAGAAGGACCTTTATATTCCTCTAGGAGGAAAAGAGAAGAAACCAGAAAAGATGACAGATAATGAATGATTTTTACTGGATAGGAAGGCTTTAGGAACGATCCAACTCTTTGTCTAAGAGCGTCGCCTTCAATATATCCAAGGTAAAAGTGACAAAAGAATTAATGGAAGCCCTAGCCACCATATATGAAAAGCCCTCAGCATTCAACAAGGTTCATCTTATGAAATAACTATTCAACATGAAGATGTCAGATGGTGGGAGTGTGGCTGAACATCTAAACGAGTTCAATACAGTCACAAGCCAGTTGGAATCCGTTGGCATTGCTTTTGAGGATGAGGTCAGGGCATTATTGATCTTATCCAGTTTGTCAGACAGTTGGGATGGTTTAGTGATTGCTGTGAGTAATTCTTCAAGATCGACAAAGCTAAAATTTAATGATGTGGCCGGTCTAATTCTCAGCGAAGAATCTAGAAGGAAGGCATCAGGAGTTTCAGGGGATTTAGGGAATGCTCTAAACGTTGAAGGAAGAGGAAGATCGCTGAACAAAGGGGGCAATGAACACGGGCGTTCTAAGTCAAGGAAGAAGTCTAATGGACCGAAAGACAAAGACGGGTGTTGGCGTTGCGCCAAGAAGGGGCACATGAAACGTGATTGCAGGGCACTCAAGAAACAAGAAGGAGCTCTCAAGGCAGGAAGGATTTAGTGAATCTGTCTGAGGAGAGTGACAGAGAGGCATTGATCTTGTCTCTTGATGCGAGGAATGAGTCTTGGGTTATAGACTCGGGTGCTTCATTTCATGCTACTTCGTGTAAGGAAGTTCTGTGTGATTATGTGTCAGGTGACTTTGGGAGAGTCTACCTGGGTGATGATGAGCCGTGCAATATTGTTGGAAAGGGGGATGTTCATGTAAATCGAAAGACGGAACGGTCTTGAAATTGAAGGATGTCAGACATGTACCGAGTTTGAAATGTAATCTGAACTCAGTGGGACAGTTGACTGATACCGGTTATGTGACAACATTCACCAGTGACTCTTGGAAGATCACAAAAGGTGCCTTGGTAATATCTCGAGGCAAAAGGGAAGGTACTTTGTACGTGACTTCAGGATCGTATAGTTCACTCGCAGTCGCATCAACTAGAGTGAATGGGCAGTTATGGCATCAGAGGCTAGGACATATGAGTGAGAAAGGGATAAATGTGCTATTGTCAAAAGGGAAGCTACCAGGGCTGAAGTCTATTGACTTGGAATTCTGCGAGGACTGCGTGTATGGCAAGCAGAAGAGGGTAAGTTTCAAGAAGACGGGACGTGCTCCAAAAACACATTTGTTGGAGCTTATACACACTGATGTGTGGGGACCGGCACATGTATTATCTCTTAGTGACTCACGTTATTTTGTTACCTTTATTGATGATGCTAGTAGAAAACTGTGGGTCTACTTCTTAAAACATAAATCTGATGTATTTGATGTATTTAAGAAGTGGAAAGTTATGGTAGAAAATGAGACAGGTAAAACAGTAAAGTATCTCAGATCTGACAATGGGGGAGAGTATTGTGATAAGAGGTTTGAGGAGTATTGTGCAGCAAATGGAATCAAACATTAGAAATCGATTCCAGGGACACCACAACAGAATGGTGTGACTGCGCGCATTAACATGACCATCCTTGAGCACGTCAGGAGCTTGAGGTTACATGCAGGGTTGCCCAAGACCTTTTGGGCAGATGCTGTGAATACTGCCGCATATCTCATCAATAGAAGTCCCTCAGCACCATTGGATGGTGGGCTACCAGAAGAAGCGTGGACAGGGAAGGAAGTGAACCTTGCACATATCAGAGTGTTCGGTTGCACTTCATATGTTCACATTGATGCGGAGCATAGAAACAAGCTGGATACGAAGTGCAGGAGGTGCACGTTTATAGGCTATGGGCAGCATGATTTTGGCTACAGGTTTTGAGATGCAGAAAATAGAAAAATCATCAGAAACAAGGACGTAGTCTTCAATAAAAAATGATGCATAAGGACAGTATGTAGGAAAATAAGGCCGAGAAAAAGGAATTCGTAAAGTTAAAAGAGTTACCGGACATGGGTGTTACAGTGCCACAGGATGAGGCAGAGCCGCATACACCAGTTGTGAGGAGGTCTACTCGGGAGAGGAGACCCACGGTCCGATACTCACCCTCCTTACATTATCTACTACTGACGGATAATGGTGAGCCAGAGTGTTTTGAAGAGGCGTTACAGTCAGATATACGGGTTAAGTGGGAGCAGGCCATAGATGATGAGATGAACTCTCTTGAGTCTAATCGTACATGGGAGCTAGTCACTCTACCTAATGCTAAGAAAGCTCTTCATAACAAGTGAGTTTACAGACTGAAGGAAGAGCACGATGGTTCGAAATGATACAAGGCCAGATTGGTTGTGAAAGGGTTTCAACAAAAGGCAGGTATCGATTTCACTGAAATATTTTCACCGGTAGTGAAAATGTCTACGATTCGCATGGTCTTGAGTATAGTGGCTTCAGAGGACTTACATCTAGAACAGCTAGATGTTAAAACAACCTTTCTTCATGGGGACCTTGAAGAAGAGATATATATGCATCAGCCGACAGGATACGCGGCACCAAGTAATGAGAACAAGGTGTGCAGACTGAAGAAGAGTCTATATGGATTGAAGCAGGCCCCTTGGCAGTGGTATAAGAAGTTCGACAGTTTCATGTCGGGAAACGGTTTTAGGAGATGTCATGCAGACCACTGTTGTTACTTGAAGAAGTTTGATACGTCTTACATCATCCTTCTTCTGTACGTTGATGATATGCTTGTGGCCAGTTCAAGCATGAAGGACATCTCAGATCTCAAAAGACAATTGTCTAGAGAATTTGCCATGAAGGATTTAGGAGCTGCAAAACAAATCCTAGGCATGAGGATAAAGCGTAACAGGGAAAACAAGAAATTAGTTTTGTCACAGGCAGAGTACATAGCCAAGGTACTTGATCGATTCAATATGGGATGTGCTAAGCCGGTTAGTACTCCATTAGCTAACCACTTCAAGCTATCTAAGGAGCAAGGTGCAAAGACGCAGGAGGAACAGGACTACATGGCTAAAGTCTCATACGCGTCAGCTATTGGGAGTCTCATGTATGCTATGGTGAGCATGAGGCCAGACATTGCTCAAGCAGTGGGAGTTGTTAGCATGTTCATGAACAACCCCGGGAAGGAACATTGAGAAGCTGTGAAGTGGATCCTTAGGTACTTGGTAGGTACTGAGGACGTAGGGCTGTGTTATGGTGGATCGAAAATTAAGTTACAAGGCTATGTGGATTTAGATTTGGTAGGAGATATCGACAGCAGAAGAAGCACTACAGGTTATATTTTTACTCTGGGTAGTGCTGCAGTCAGTTGAGTCTCTCAGTTACAAAAGATAGTATCTATCAGTACGATAGAAGTAGAATATGTTGCGGCTATAAAAATATGCAAGGAGATGGTGTGGATGCAAGGTTTTATGGAAGAGTTGGGTAAGAAGCAAGCAGATTATAAGTTGTACAGTGACAGTCAGAGTGCAATACAATTGGCTAAGAATTCAGCCTTTCATTCAAGGACCAAGCATATTGCCATCAGATATCACTTCATACGTTCATTACTAGAAGATGGATTGATTGCTCTAGAGAAGATTCATACAAGTGAGAATCCTGTGGATATGCTGACTAAGACGGTCACAAGGGAGAAGCTGAAGCTCTGTTCAGCTTTGATCGGTCTTCAGGCTTGAAGACGGGGAGGTGGTGCACTCCGGATGAAGAAGATAAATGTTTATGGTGATGTGTCTCCAAGTGGGAGATTGTTGAGAAGTGGAGCCACATCTGGGGCGGCCCACGACCAGTCGAGGTTGCGTGGATTTCGTGTCGCAAGTCCTTTCACAACTGGGATGCGAAAGGTGTTTCGCGGATTTCGTGTCGCAAGTCCTTTCGCAACTGGGATGCGAAAGGAGTTTCGCGGATTTCGTGTCACAAGTCCTTTCGCAACTGGGATGCGGAAAGGGAAGTTGCCAAAACTATAAATTTGGGTCCCTAGGGCTATTATAGGGTTAAGGTGAATATTGGAAAATATTTCTAAGGTGTGGGCAAGGGATTTTCTCTGTACTTCCAAGGGAGAGGTTAGTATATTGCCTTGTAATCTTTGTTTCTCTTCATAGTGGAATTTTGCATCCGTGATTTTTTTACCATAGTTTGGAGTTTTTTCACGTATATCTTGTCTTGTGGTTTGTTTGAATGCTTTTATTCCTTTCTAGTTTATATTTCTTCCTGTTTATCGTTTGTAGGTGAGGCCTGAGATTGGATCTAGGCTCACTGTGTCGTTGGCGTGCTGCACAACAAGATGACCCATCATAGTTTCTTAAATTTAGATTTTGGCAAATACAGGGACTGTCAATCAATGTAGTCGATCGATCAAGCCAGCTCGAGGGCCCTTGATCGATCTTTCGATCGATCGACCATGTATCGATGAAATCTCGAAATAATTTTTTACATCTCTGGACAATTTTGGGTACCTTATTTATTTATTTATAAACAAAGCTCTTTCATTTCATGAGTGAAAACTGTACAAACACCATGGACATTCGGGCTTACCCAGGGAAAAAGAGACCCTGAGAAGCCTGTCATAAGGGCCGGCAAAAGGCCCCTTTACAGGAGCGTAAGGGGCCAGAAAAGGAAAAGAAAAACGCAGAAGGACCGCAAAAGGGTACATTGACAATCAGCCTATTCGCAGGTTGCCCAGACCCGTTCTGTCTAAGAAAAGGAGCCCACAAATCTTGGGAGGAAAGGTCTTGCAGGGCATAGAAATGACGATCTACTTGACTCGCATTCCCCAACTGAGCCAGTTCATTAGCAAGGAAGTTTGCCTGTCTCAAGGTATGGGCGAAGTGCACGTCGATGCAAAGAGCGATTGCCCTGATCCTAGTCAACCAGTACCACATGGATCAAGACAGTGATGCATCGATAGAGAGGGCTGCCACCACTGACTTGGAGTCACTGACCAAATTTTGGGCACCTTCGATCGATCGAACCCTTCTCGTCGATTGATCGAGCGTGGTCGGATTAAATCAGTTTGTTCGCTGGGCTAATTTGGTCGTCTCATTAGAACTTTTTGATACTTGATGTAAGCACAAAATCTGAACAGTCCATGTGATGCAGCGCCCTATGAAACGCCTACGACCCAGCTTCCAACCTAATCCGAAACTCTGGTGGGCCATGGTAAAAGGAAATAGTTATATCCCTTGATTTGCCTCTCTCTTTCCTATGGCCCACCAGGTATCAAGCTGAAAGTTGGGCCCCGAGGGTTTCATGGGTGCTTCATCATAAGGACCGTTTAGATTTTGTACCCATGACACATTGCAAAAGTGCCCACGGGTGCTCATGTGAGAAGGTGCACAGGTGAGCATGACTCTCTCTCTCTCATAAGAAATGCTTACCAAAGAACATTTATTTCATCACAAACATGGTTTATTCTAGTGTTTTATTTAGAGAAAACGTCCCCGGGCCAATACAAAGGGACGACGATCATATCTTTCACTGTTTAAATCCCTGGTCATTAATATCAGAAAAAGCCTGGCCCATTTATCACCAAACTTCAAGGGTGCTGATTAAAAGTCCGAAATCCTTTTTAATGGAGCTGTATCCACCATCGATCACAAAGTTTTGCCCGCTAACGTATCCAGACTCATCACTCCCAAAGTAAACAGCAGCTAATGCAATGTCCTCCGCTGTTAACGTCACGCCATGAAGGTTAACGAAACCGCTCATAAAACCTTCCATCTCCTCCTTCTCTATGTTACTGTAGGACTTCACCAGAGATGAGGCGATTAGGAAAGGCGATATACAATTCACCCTAACCCCGAACTTCCCGAGCTCCGCGGCCGTATTTTTTGTGAGACCTACAAGAGCATGCTTCGATGCCACATATGCATGTGATGCAACACCACCGATGACCGACCCCACACTTCCGTTGTTGATGATGCTGCCTCGTTTGGCTGGAACCATGACACGGGCAGCGTGCTTGGTGCCTAAGAAGGCTCCCCTTATGTTGACACCAAGGACCTTATCGAAGTCAGCCACCTCATTGTCCATAATCTTCGCCTGCAACGGGTCTATAATGGCGGCATTGTTGAACATGATATCAAGCTTCCCGAACCTAGAGACAGTACGGTCGACGGCGTCTTTGACGTTCATTTCATTGGTGACATCGCAATGAATGTATGAAGCGGCATTGGATCCAATGTCTTTACACACAGTGTGACCTAAGTCGTCTTGGATGTCTGTGATGACGACTTTGGCACCATGTTGTGTAAACAATCTGGCTGTTGTCTCGCCGATTCCGGTGGCACCTCCAGTTATCAATGCCACCTTCCCTTCTAATCTGTTGGAGTTTAGACAATCACAATCACAAATCAGTTAATGCATGCACTAGTTCTAGGGAGTTTCATGCAAGGAGGGAATGAGTGAAGAGGCATGCATGGTACATGTGCATATATGTGCAGAGTCATTTCATTCGCTAGGTGACGTTTCATGGTTTTAAAACTCGCTGAGTTAACTCGAAACTCAGTCAAGTCAACTTGAACAGATCTGATAACATATATAAACTATGGCCCATGTGAGTTTTTTTTTTTCGACGGGGGTGGAATTCATTCAGGCTGTCCCCCCATGTGCAGTGGAAGCGGATTGCGTGGTGTTTTGACATCATTGAGTTCTGTGGGGCCATCATGATTTATTTGTTATATCCAGACTGTCCATGTATTTTTTGAGATCAGTTTAGGGCATTGGCCCAAAATGAGGTTCATAGAAAGCTCCTATGGACCACACCACATAAAGCAGTGGGGACAGTGACGCTCACTGTTGAAACCTTTTTAGGGCCATCATGATGTTTATTTGCGATCCAACCTTTCATAAGGCCAAACAGATCTAGATAACGGAAAACACAAATTTCAGCTTGATCCAAAACTTCTGTGGCCCCCAAATAGTTTTCAATTGTACGCATTCAATCCCCATTGCTTTTTATGGTGTGATCCACTTCATTTTTGGGCCATATCGTAAAATGATCTCACGAAATGAATGAACGGTGTGGATATAATGTATATATTTTGATGGGAACCACAAAACTTGGCGAGGCCAACACATCACCCATGTCCTTGTGCCTGCCAGCATCTCAAGGACACACCCACCTACCGGCATCAACGGTCCTAACTAGACATTAACATTGCAAATGATCGGGTGCGCCCCCTTGGGTTCTCCTTTGTAGCTGAAAATTAGGTCGATCTAAAAGTCAGGTGGGCCACACCGTCGGACATAGTTGGGATGGACCTTCCAGATTGTCTGCATGAAGGGTTTTGTGTGTATAAAACTCAGAATTCAAAGAAAAATAAAAAAATAAAAAAATTCGATCCCACAAATCGATGTGAGAGGTTTTAGGATGACATTACATAGTATAGCGGACGTAAGTCTTGTAATAACCTGATATTTGGACACAAGGAAAATATGGAGGGAGAACGCACGCAGTGAATGGGTTACGAAGGACCCACAAATTGAGTTGTAGGTAAAGCTTACCCTACAAAGCTTTGTGGATAGCGATTAGTTCAGAGTGTTTACCTTCTTCCAATGGTCGTGAGAAATTTGCTTCCGCTCATTGTCTCGCTCCTTTTAGTGAAGCAAAGAAGGCTTTTGTTTTTGGATTGGTTTGGTTGTGGGTGGCCTTATTTATAGACAGAGGCCCTCGGATTTATAGCCAGTGGCCCTGGGTCTGCCTAGTGCACAACACAGCACCTAGGTGGGTACTGTGTATATGTGAAAAATCTGTGTACTCACCATTATGTATGTTTTTATTTATTTATTTTATTTTATTTTAATCCATGCTGTCCATTCATTTTTCTAGATTATTTTATGGCATGACCCCAAAAATGAAGTAGATCCAAAGCTCAAATGAACCACACCACATCAAACAGTGGGGACTGAACACCTACCATTGAAAACTTCTTGAGGGCTATATTCGTGTTATATGTGTGATCTTATGAACATGATGGGTGGAAAATAAACTTCGTGGTGCATGGTAGGAAGGTTACAATGGTGGGCGTGATTATGCCCAATGCTTCCTATAGTGTGGTTCACTTGAACTTTGGATATGCTTCATTTTTGGGGCCATGCTCTAAATTCATCCTGGCAAAATGAACAGGTGGTGTGGATAAAACACATACTGTGGTGGGGCCATATAGCTTTACTGTGTATATACTGTGAAGCCATTACTGTGGGGAGCCGATTAATTAGAAGGGGCCGTCCCTCAGCCAAGACAATGAGACTTTTATGTGGGGCTCACTTTGACGTTTGTATTATACATCCATGCTGTTTGTCTATTTTGCCAAATCATTTTATCACATGAGTCATGACCCTAAATCAATAGTAGTGATCATTGATGGCCCTATCATTAAAAACTTCTTAGGGCCTACGGTAATGCTTACCTTCTAACTTGCCGATAAAGTCACATAGACATTGATGTAGTGGAAAAAATCAAATCGTTACAAAACTTTTGTGCCACAAAAAGTTTTTGATGTTCAATCACCTCCATTTACTGTTCAATCACCCTAATTCTCTTTCATTTTAGGGCTCATGCTTTGATATGATCTAGCAAAATGGATGGACAGTGTGGATATATACATCAAGGTGGGCCCCATAATAAGGGTTGTATTTTTTTGGGTGAGGAGGGGGGCCACCTAATCCACTCTTGTGTAATTCCCGCGGGTTGGGTCCGGCCCTTGCGTCACCCAACACCGTGAGGATCTAGTGGTGGAGCCTATCTTCATGCATGTAGTGTAAATCCATGCCAATACAGTGCGGCTCTAGTGGTGGTGCCTGTCTTGATGCATGTATTGTGTATCCATGTTGTCCATTCATTTTTCCAGCTCATTTAGGTATGAGCCCAAAAATGAAGCCCATCCAAATCTCAGGTAGACAACACGATATGAAACAGTTGTGATTGAAAGACCACTGTTAAAAACTTCCTAGGGCCAACTGTAATGCCCACGGTGATGTTTTTTGCCACCAAAGATTTGAATTTGCTTCAATTTTGGGCTCATGCCCTGAAATGAACTCGAGAAAAAGATATACCATACATATATCACGGTGAGTCCTATGGTCAGGGCCTCACCTAATCCACTCACGTTCTACGGTATACAGTCTGAGCCCCCTCTGTAAGTGATCAGACCATCCTTCTTAAGGCAAAAAGCTTCTGCAGAAACTTTAGCCCCTTTGTAAAAATATGGTATAGACACTAATGTAAGGTACGGTGGTGCATATATGGCATCCAATCCACTCATTAGATGTGCCCACCAGGATGAAGGGAGACCTCTCAAAAAGCAGACCATTTGAAAATTCAGGTGAACCGCATCACGTGAGTTTAGGTGTTTTAAATAATTATTTCAATTAGGTAATCCTAACCATTACATCTATGCATTAGAAAACATACCGTTATAAATTAAATCCAATATAGAGATGGACATAATTATGCAATTGATGTGATTTCTAGCAAGCATACTACGAAATGTATATTGGATCTAATGGACAGCATGGATCAATCGGCTGGACTTTACAAGTGGCTCGACATAACCAGTATCATCATAACATAATAGTACCTTAGTGCACCGGATCACATTTATGCAATAACGGCCACTTGGGGGTAAAAAGCACCGCAAGCTGGGGACCTACAACAAATTCGTCATTTAGGAACGGTTTAAACCATTCCTAAATGATGCGTCGCAAAAAAACAAGAACGGTTTAGAACCGTTTTGGGTACCGTTGTAAATTTTAGAAACAGAATTTTAGGAACGGTTTTAAACCGTTCTAGTTCCAAAGGTCAGATTTTAGGAAACGAAAATTTAAAAACGGTAATGTTGTTAACGAGCAGATTTTAGGATGAAATTTTATGAACAAATTTTAACAATGGGCCCACTTAAACAAAATAAAAACCTGAGGTGAGCAAATTAGAAGAATGGTCCAAATTCACCAAGAAAAACAACCCATCTGACTCATATTTTGTCTTGTAACCCCGCACATGATGATCCACCAAATAAATGGTCCACATCAGAAAACCATTGTAATGTAATCCAAGATGACACGGATTTAGTACATAATCTATAACGTTATTGAACGGTTGGGATTTCAGGAATTTCTTGAAGGGTAGGTGATGTCTCTACAATCGTATAAAGAATCGGTGGACAGTTTCATGTGCACCCTCATACCAGAATCATCATATGCAAGTATGCAACCAATACTCCACAAATCCACTGCAACCCCATAGTCAGTGGCCCCAAGAAGAAGCTCTGATGGTCTATACCATAAAGTAACTACAAGGCTTGTCAATGGGTGCCTTCGATCAGGATCGAAAAAACTTGCCAAGCCAAAATCTACTATCTTCAAGATGCCGCTATTGTCAATTAGAAGATTCGAACCCTTGATGTCTCAATGTAGAATATTGCGACTATGACAATGATCAAGTCCACACAGCAATTGTTGCATGTAACATTTAACCTGTCAAGACCAATTTATACTGTTATTATAGGGTTAATGATCCAAATAAATGCCAGCACTACGATGCCTAGTGACATAAATCTATTAATGTATCATTCTCATAAATGTGGTTGACACTTGGTACTAAATCAAAAGGGTCGTATCCAGGATACCGAAAACACCAAAAGCCAAATGGAGAAAAGTAAATAAATAAACAATTGAGAACAAGGAAAATATAGATGACCAACACTAACAGTGAACGTCTGTCAGGCTCCAGGTTATCAAACCGTACTTTCTTCAAAGCAACAAATTTTCCATTATCAAGATCACGAGCCCTATAAACGTTATTGTATGTTCCTTGGCCAATCTGCAAAAATAAGATTCCATCACAAGACAAAAAACTGCCTAGAGTTTCGTAAAATAAATAAATTTAAAAAGACTGCCAGAGTTATTAAAAGGTTATTCAAGGCAAATCTTCTTTTAAATAGGACAGAATAAACAACATCCCAAAGACCATACTGTCAACAGGTATAAATTTCATCTGCCAAAGTAAGAAGCTGAGAACCTGATTCATACAAGATTCATTCATATGCAGTGAGAACTCCCCTGATCTTTTGAAACTACTCTCACCATCATCATCATCACCCAATCTCTGGAAATATAAGAAGCAAGCTCTCTGAAACAAAACAAGACATGAGCATTCATAGACTAATGCACTTGTCAATGGCTTACAAGCTCTTCAGCTCTTCATTTGAAATAGCTTGAAATGTGGGGATATTAAATTAACAATTATCCACATCAAAGGCCTCTAAAAAAAATTAAATTAAATTAAATATCCACATCGAAGGACAACCCTCATATTTTTTTCTCCCTCTTTATTTCTTAATCTTTTCACCTCTTTTTGCCATTTCAATATCAGGTTTGAGAAGTTTGACAATGTCCTCATGTCCAAGACAAATACAAGTTTGCTAAACTACTAGAAAGCAAGTGCAGCTATTAGACGAAGGAAATACTTCGAGGAGACTTACAAGTCCAAAAATGGCTCCAGAGGCGCCAACAACAGGTGCTTTACAGAAGTAGTAACTCATTACTGAACCTGATTTTCTTATAAAATATAGATCATAAATGTTGAAGTCGTTGTTGGTATTAATAAACAAATTCTTCTACCACAGAAGGTATGCTAGTTTTTACTTGCAAGCACTGAAGTGAAGTAAACTGCAAGAAATCTTTTAGGCCCGCTGACTTTCCCCATAGCAGGACCAACAGAGTTCAAAGAATAACATTTGACTTGAACAATAAAATTTTCAACATTTAGTGTTTTGATAGTTACACAAAGTGTGTGTGTGTGTGTGTGTGTGTGTGTATATATATATATATATATATATATATATATTATATGAAAGATAATAGTTACACCAAATATTCAAGATGGGAGTGTTTAAAAACAGACCATGAAATGCCCAATATTCGCATGCAGAAACTATGAAGTAACCAATCTCCATAATTGCCCTCTATTGATGAGGCTATTAATCTGCATACATGATAAATCGATGCAACCAAGCTGAGCTCACAAAACAATATGCTGCTAAAAAAAAGGGATAGAAATGCTTATCAACTTGTTCTGACCTTCTCTCCCCATAGCATCAGCTTCCCTTGGGTAGAAATTTGCCCAACATCAACCCTGGGAACACGACATCTCATGGGTAAATCCAATTCAAGGTAGAGAAGCCATGAACAAAATGATAAAACAAAATTCTTTTTAATCTTTGATTTGATATAAGCAATGGAAACAATGCAACAGAATCCCAATCATTGGCTTCAAAGCTGACTCGACATGGAAATGGTTAAACGAAATTTGGTTAAACATGGCTCATGACAACAACGTCGATGACATTGCTAGAATTACTAACACAATAACACAATAAATTCAGAATAGAAAAAGGGAAGGGATGATGATTTATATTAACAAAGAGATCAAACTGCATTTTTCACAAATGGAACTAGATTCTATTAAATTGCCAAGCATTTCCTCAGTTCATGAGAACTAGAAAGTGATCTCACAAATGGAACTAGAAAGATGGCAGAAAAAGAATACAACAAACTGAAAGCAGGAAATCTACACCTTAGATGATATTGGGGAAATGCACCTGCTGCAGTTCTCGGAAAAGCTCTTCATTCTGAAATTAGCAGCGCATTAAATGTGTTTGTACAACATCACTTATTTGGATGCATGTAACAGTCAATGTTGGTGTAAATAGGCATGTAAGATCATATTTATTCCCTACTAGGCTTGTTTGAGAGAATTTTATCAAAAACCATTCTACAAGCAGCAGGTTACTCTTGTAGTCGTAGAACCCAATAAACATGTAATCAGAATCCACAGACAATATACTCTTCAAAATACACTCTTCATTAACATGGAATGTGTCATGAAAAAAACATAAGCGTGAAAGCAATAAAAAAATTTAAAGAATTAAAACTCTATACACTTTAAATTATAGAGGAACCATAAGAGACAAATCTTATATTACTCGGGCTGTCCATGCATGATCCCACCAGATCGATAGTTTAGATTCTATGTCACTCGATATCTCCTTATGTGATTCTCGATGAACCAACATATGTTCATGGGGATGAACCTATACAAGGAAATAATTGGGAAACTTCAACAATAAAATTGCTAGAAAATATGTTGCACTAGGAAACAGAGAAGAATTTATGTTTGATTAGATTACTATAAGCAGGTTTGTTTTTTTTTTTTTTTTTTTTTTTTTTTTTTTTTTTTTTTTTTTAATAAATTTATTTTTAAATTCTTATCCTATTCAGTTGTTAAAGTAAATATTATTTTCTTAATTTAGAGCTTGGCCATCCACATGCAAGCACAGGTGCCAATTTCACATGTGCAAGAGATCTGGACTTTTCGTCAGGTGGGGCACACTGATTAGATGTAATCACTAAAAATTCAGGACATTTCACTCTTCAAGTGGGCCAAAATGAACAAAATAAATGGATAACTAAATTTTTTAGTTAGCCATATTTTTATTTTGTACCCAATAGCTCATTTTTGGGCACAATGGCCTGATTTGAGGGAGAAGATCTAGTCATATTGTCCCACCTTGTGGAGAGCTCTGATATCCCACTTGAGTGTCGTATAGGTGCATGGGCATGAATACTTATCCCTTAAACATTGTGATAAATGGGTAATTTTTTGAAAATTTATATTTAAAAAGAGGTTTTCCAATTCCACACACCTGTAGAGCTGTATGCATATACACACAGCCACACATGCAAATATGAAATGCTTGTTTGAGATCTAAACTTTCCATAATGTTATACCCACAAATTCATTGCTTGAACATCTATCATTAATAAATATGACACAATGTTATACCCACAAGGCATAAGGAAATGTCTCAAGATGTTAAAGAACATCTCATACATGGAATATCAAAATGGGGAACACAAATTGACAAGAAATGCATGAGCAGCTTCATGATTATCATGATTCATGCATTAGGAATTGTTTACAAAAGGGAATAAAATCAAAGAACATAACATGAACAGAAAACCAAAAGAACTGAAAAAAAGAAAAAAAAGAAAAAAAAAAAAAAAAGAACACCTAGGCTAAAAGGCCAACTAAAGGCACCACACATTGCCGATTAAGCTCTTATCATTTTGAACTTTTTGGGGAATAAATAGGGTTAACATGTGTGGTACTTGAAAAAAAAAACTATTAATGTGCAACATGTGCACACTTCTAAATTAACATGTGTGGTACTTGAAAATAAACAGGGTACAAGTGATACATGTAATAAACAGGGTACTTTTTTAGGTGATACATGCAATAAACAGGATACTAATAGCCTGCAGGGCCCGTGGGGAGTTTGTGGGGACTTTAATGCCATCGCAGTTGCTGAAGAAAGAAGGAGCAGAGGAGCCTTTGACAGACACAGTGCTAGGGAATTCAACGAGGCGATCGAGACAACAAGTTTATTGGATGCAGGGTTCACGGGGCCTAGATTCACTTGGTGCAATAACCAGGTAGGCACATCAAGGAGCTGGGCCAGGCTGGACAGAATGCTTATTAATACAGCCTGGGCGACTGCGTTTCCGAATTTCCACATTCAACATTTACCTCAAATCAACTCCGACCACAGCCCCCTACTTCTTGCCTTCCCTCCTATACCTCCAACCACGCCAAAACCTTTCCGTTTTCAGAAGATGTGGACGAGGGAGAGCTCTTTCATGCAAGTGGTCAAAGAGGCATGGAACAAGGAGGAGTCCTATCATCCGGTTATCAATGTGCTAGTGAAACTGAAAAGTGTGAAATCTCATCTAAAATCCTGGAACAAAGAACACTTTGGGGATATCTTTGAGGGGCTTAAGGCGGCAGAAACTGAAGTATCAAACTTGGATCTTCAGCTCCAACAGTTAGACCTAAACTAGGGCAGCGATACGAGCCTACATCACAGGTTTCAGGAAGCATCTGCCAAGTTGAACCAGTGGGAGACAAAACATGAATTATTCTGGAAACAGAAGTCCAGAATAAGCTGGTTAGATGAAGGGGACCGCAACACCAAGTTTTTTCATGCCACAGCTTCGGAAAGACAAAGAAGGGCCATAATTACCAGCATTCAGCTTGCATCAGGGGATCTTTTGAATGTGCCAGATGAAATTAAGAACGCTGCAATCAGCCACTTCAAGGAACTTTTTAAAGGTAGACGCAGCACTGTGAATTCATCCTTGCTCGATTTGGTGCCGAATTTGGTGACACAGGAAATGAATGACTGTCTCATGGCGCAGCCATCCATCCAAGAAGTCCATGCAGCTATCCTCTCCATTCCGTCAGAAAGTGCGCCTGGTCCTGATGGTTTTTCTGGAGTTTTCTATTCGGTTTGTTGGGAAATTGTTGGCCGGGGCGTTCACAAGGCGATGGTCTACTTCTTCCACGGAGGAAAGATTCCTCGTGCAGTAAATTCCTCACTGATTTGTTTGATTCCCAAAGGGGCCGCTCCTAGGAAATGGGCTGATTTTCGCCCTATTAGCTTATGCAATTGCCTCTACAAGATCTTCTCGAAGATCATAGCTGTCAGACTCAGTCGGTTCCTCCCCTCTCTGATCTCCCCAGAGCAGGGCGCTTTTGTTAAAGGTCGGGCTATCTCAGAGAATATTGCTCTCTCTCAGGAGTTGTTCAGGGAGGTTAATAGGAAGTCCAGAGGAGGCAATGTGGTGCTCAAGCTGGATATGGAAAAAGCGTATGACAAGGTGGATTGGACTTTCCTAAAGCACGTCTTAACGCAGTTCGGGTTTTGCGAGAGGTGGGTCAACATCGTGGGGAATTGTTACTCATCTTGTTGGTTCTCTGTATTGATAAATGGGGAAGTTACTGGTTTTTTCAAGTCATCCTGTGGGCTGAGGCAAGGTGATCCACTTTCGCCTAGTTTGTTCATTCTAGGGGCAGACGTTTTAAGCCGAGGCCTTCATCAAATGGTAGCGTCGGGCAGTTGTGCTCCTTTCTCACTCGGGAGGGGCATCCCTGTTGTTTCTCATCTTCTCTATGCAGATGATACCCTCCTCTTTCTGAATGGAGGTATGGCTTCGATGAGAAGAATTGCAGTGTTGTTGGAGGAGTACCAACTAGCGTCGGGCCAATGTATCAACAAAGGCAAAAGCTCCTTTTACTGCTCCGATAAAACTCCGATAGCCAGGATTCGAGCAATCTCTAGACAGCTAGGCATCGGTCGATCCACAGGCCCTTTTCTCTATCTAGGAGTCCCTCTGGCAGTTGGTAGACTGAAAACTAATGCTTTTCAACCTTTGGTAGACAAAGTGGAAGGCCGGATTAGGGGTTGGAGATCTAGATTTTTATCACAAGCAGGAAGAACAGTGCTTATCAAGCATGTTCTGGGCAGTATTCCAATACACACTATGGCTGCCGCTTGCATTCCAAAACAGGTTCTGTCAGGCCTTGAGAGATCTTTTGCTTCTTTTTTTTGGGGGTGGGCAAGTGGTAAACGGAAATTGCATTGGAAAAGTTGGAATTGCATATCAAGGTCGAAAGATGAAGGTGGTTTAGGCATCCGAAATCTATCAGAGGTAATGAAAGCTTTCCAAATTAAAATGGCTTGGGTGCTTCAGTTCCGCAGAGAATCCAGCCTATGGGCCTCTTTTGTGGCAGCAAAGTATAATTACAATCAGGAAACGTTGGTGCATGATAGAAATGTAAGGAGCGCACCCCCCTATTGGAAGAAGATCTTGAGCGTCATTCCTTTCCTGGTTGAAAAAGTCCAGTGGAGTGTTGGTACAGGTGCATGCAGCTTCTGGCGATGCAATTGGACCGGTCTTGGCCCTCTTCGGAATTTTTTGACTTCAGAAGTCTCAGATGACGCTCTCTCCGTGCAAGTTAACCAAGTGCTGGGCCCATCTGGTCCTCTCCCGCCGTTGATGGCTCTTTCCATGCTTCCTAGTCACGTTGTTGAGCATATTTTCCAGCGTGGATTTTGTACATCAACAGGTCCAGATACCCCCCCTTTGGCCCTTCACCTCTTTAGGTGCTTTCTCTGTAAAATCTGCCTGGGACATCGGTAGGTCGAACGCTCCTAGAATTGGCTGGGCAAGTTGGGTATGGCACTGGAAACTTCCACCGAAAATTTCCCTTTTATCTGGAAAATTTCCACAATGCAATTCCGGTTGAAAAAGAAGTCCAATCCAGAGGCGTGTTCCTTGCTTCCAAGTGCAGCTGCTGCAGGGCAGATTCTGAGCAGGGCCCAGCTGAGGAGACCATATCCCATCTCTTTCTGGACAGTCAGCCAGCGTTACATGTTTGGAGATTTTTTGCTGTTCAGGCAGGGATCTCCATAATGCAGGCAACAATGGTGGTGGCTAGAATTCTGCAATGGAGGAGGGCTTGCGCAGACAACAGAGGGCGCTCGGTTCGCAACTTTCTCTCCCCAGCTTTTATTCTTTGGGAACTTTTGCGAGCAAGGAACGAGGCTCTTCATGATGATAGAGCTATGAAGGCTCCATTGATTATCGCAAAAGTATCTTGGTGGCTGACCATCACCTCCAACGAAGATGTCAAAAGAAGGTATGTGCAGCCTCATTCAACGCATCAATCGGTGGTCCTATGGCAGAAACCCCCTGCCGGCTGGGTGAAAGTAAATATTGACGGGTCCTCTAGAGGAAACCCGGGCTTGGCTGGGGGTGGTGGTGTTTGTAGAAATGACAAGGGCGAGTTCTTGTTTGGTTTCGCTTTTGGTTATGGTGTGATGTCCAACATTGGAGCAGAGATTCGTGTGGTCCATGATGGGCTTCTACAATGCTTAGAGAAAGGTTTCTCCAAAATTGTGGTGGAGTCAGATTCAGAATTGGTGATCAAGGTCTTCAATGAGGAAGCAGACATTGGTTGGCATTGGAATGGTTGGAGAACCAGCACGGATAGACTGCGGAAGCTTGCCTCGGTGGAATTCAGACACGTGTACAGGGAGGGTAATGCTTCGGCTGATGCGCTCGCGTGTGACGGAAGTGTGTTCCAAGGTCGTTTTATTACTTCTTGAAGGGCGGACGTGCCTCAGAGAGTGAGGGACTTCCTCTTCCTCGACAAGGTTGGTCTCGGGTCGATCAGAGAGAGGAAGAATTAAGGCCTCTCTTTCCTTGCTTGTTGCGTTGTTTGTTTTTTTTTCCTTTTCGACCAGGGGGTCCGGGCTTCTTTACGATAGGTGTTCTGTAGGTCCTTTTTTTCCTTTGAAGACCTGAATTTCTGTATCTTTTGTCTAGTAATGAAATATATCTTTGTTTTTTTTTTTTTTTTTTTTTAAAAAGGATACTTTTTTGGGGAATGCAGAAGCTTTGAATCAAACTTATATTTGTGATTTACTTTCATTGGAGTTTATGTGACCTTATGAATAAGTTGGATGGAAAATAAACATTACAATGAATATGTTGTATAGAAAATAAATATCAAAATGGACCTCAAGAAGCTTTCAACTAGGAGTGTTAAGATTCTGACCAAATGGAGGAATTTATTATTTTCTCTCTCTGGATTAGCAGGCTGATCAAACTCTATTGAAAACTGAGTTTTATTTATATGTTTTGGCTGCATTTGGATGTGCAGGAGAAGTTAATTGTGCCAATTTAATCAGGAGGAAATGACAAAAAAATAATAATAAAAAAATTCAGTTACACAAGTTTCATGACCAACTTGGAAGAAACGCAATCGCAGTTTGGAGTCTTGACTGTCCATATGAATGTTAAGGCAATTGTTATTTCCACTTTATTACACTAATACTTGCACTTTTGTTCTCATGCGAACACACCTTTTCTTTTACATGAGATTGAAATAGAGAGACACAAATGAGACTTGACAATTGTTTGCCTATGAACTATTTCCATATGAATTCTGACTGAAACCATTCGCTTCATTAGACTTACAAAGGAAATTCAATTCGACTGTTCGTCCAAACACAACTTTTTATTAGATACAACTCAAGCAGACAGATTCAAATGACACAACAATCATTTTTCTATGAACAAGTTTTCACACAAAGAACCAAATTTAGATGTTGAAGAAGAAGAAGCCCAGTCAAGCACTTGTAGACAAATAGGAAGAAAATCCATTTAACAAAGGTAACTTTTGGCCAATTCCTTGTACTTTTCCATTACTTTATCCAAGTGTGAGACATCTAAAGGGTAGACTTGGCTGACATTTGAGCCGGGAGATGGACAAGGTGAGGCTGCTCGATGAATGGAACTCAACTACACATGTCAAGCTAGCACGTGGAGCAAAACCCCATTAGAGGAGAGAAGCATGAGCCCAATGAAAGTCTAAAAATCAATAACAACATTTAAGACTTGAGAATTCTGCCAATTCATTCTTAAAAAACCTAGAGATAATGCAAAACCAAAATCCAGCTAGCAAGTGGACGACAGATGATAAAAATCAGGTTCTGCTGCAAAAAATAAAAATAAAAAAATAAAGTGCACTGATTAGCACCATACGGCGGAGGTTGCACATGATGGGATTTTTTGTCCCGTGCTCGACCGGTAGAGGGCTGGTGCACGACCAGTCGTGGAGTCGAGTCGTGGCACGATTCAAAGTCCAGCAACTATGGACTATTTTCTCTGGGGTACTCGACCAGTCGAAGGAGGATCTCGACCGGTCGTGGGTGGTGCTTGACCAGTCGTGGACTCGGTACGACTAGTCGAGGTTACGCAGATTCGTTCTGCAATTTGGCATGGATTTCGTGTCGCAAATCCTTTCGCAATTGGGATGCAGAAAGGAGTTTCCTAAAACTTTAAATAGGAGGTACCTAGGGCTTTCTAGGTATAACAAGAGGGTTTCTTAAAGCTTTTCAAGGGATTTGCTAAAGGGTTTAGGGCTATCAAAGGTGAGAGAGAGAGGAAGCTTATAGAAGGGTGATTATGCTCGTGGAGGTTATCTATTGCGCAATCTATATCTCAGCACTTCTATGTCCTCGTAATCGGTGAGATCTCTTCGTTTTCTTTGTTTCTCTTATTGTTTATCCACTCCTACGTGAGTGAAGAAGGTTGTAACATTCTACTTCATAGTGGATTGTTGATATGGACGAGGTCCCGTGGTTTTTACCTCTTTGAGGGTTTTCCACGTAAAATCTCTTGTGTGGTGTGTGGTTTATGCTTTGGTTTATTTCATTGCTTTATTATCCATAATTCTGGTTTGTTTCGGGAGGCTAGATCCTAAGGTTTTGTGCAAGGCCCCCAATAGCACAAACGACCCCAGCTGTTTTAGCATAAGCCCAAATGTTTGGCTGAACGGACAGGATAATGCTTTAGTGACAGTTCACCACCATTTTCAAATGGTGGTAACTATCCTCACATGACAGTCTATCTAAAGCATCAAATTTTGGGGCATAGTGGATGGTGCATAGCTCTTAATGTCACACTGATCAAGCATTCTTAACCATCCAATTGGGTGGGTATTAAGTGGATGGTTAAAAGATTGAATGCTCCAAACTCCATAGGAAAATCAGATAGTTATTGTCATTTGCTTAGTGTGATTTTTTTTCCTTATGCTCCAAACTCCACAGGAAAATCAAATTTTCTTAGACACATGTACAAATATAGAGATAAAATCCAAAAAAAAAAAAAAAAAAAACAAACAAACAAACAAACAAACAAAGATAAAGAAAATGGCAAAGGATGCATTTGGTTGCACCAAATAACATGAAATTTGCTGACATCTTATAATCTCAATATATATATATATATATATATATATATATATTATATATATATATATATATATATATATATGCATATGATTTATTAGAATCCCATATGCAAAGCTTTCAACAACAGTCTGAACAACTGAGACAGCAGTGTAAGTGTTATGGTTTTTAACACCTATATTTGATAAATTTTGTAGTGCCAAAACCTCTCGGAATCTGTGTCTTGTGTAGCGCATTGATATATTCAAGACAATGCAAATCATGTACAAGGACAATGGTCTTTACTTCAAGAACTTCTAATGCAAGATCAAGTACATAGTTCACTCATTTAAAGTCTCAAAGTTCAAGGTTTCAAAGCTATCTCTAAAGGCAAGACAATAGTTTGTACTTTACGACTCAAGACTCAAGGCGAAGATCAACTCAAGCTCAAGCTTCATTGTAACTATAAATTCAAGCTTCAAAAGTTCTCAAGTTCAAGCCTCTATATATGTCAAGACCTCAAGCTTCGTGAACTTCGAAGATCATCTATCTACCAAAGGAAAAGAAGTTTCAATGTTCATACATCATGTGTAAGGTATGAATGACCTTAGATTGACCTCAGGGTAGGTCATTTTGAATATGTAATTCAATTAGATCATTTTATAAGAGAATAAACTGTTTCTCGACTAGTCCTGGACTCTGTTCGACTAGTCCTAGCACTGGCTCGACCAGTCCAAGAAATTCCATAACCAGTCCTAAGGTTGTTGCAAATTTTTAGAATTTTTTGTTAAGCCACGACCAGTCCTGGAGACTTCTCGACTGGTCGTGTGAACAGTGCACAACTGGTTCTCGACCAGTCCTGCAACTATGACTCAAAGTCCAACAACTAAATCTGGTTCCACACGACCAGTCGCGGACAAGTCACGACCAGTCATGGAGGTCCCTCGACCGGTCGTACAAGGCCTATGACCAGTTGTGGAATGACTTTATCCAATCATGCTCAAAATTTAAAAAATCTGTTGGTCCTACGACCAGTCGTAGTGTCCACAGGACCAGTCGTGAACGCGATTTCTTCATCTATAAATAGAGCACGAATTTTAGAGTATTTCATTCAATTCAAGCTAATTCAATTCGTTACTTTGAGAGATAAGTTAGTGTTCCTTTTAAGCTATATTGTGCTCATTTAATATTCTCTTAATTTGGCTTTTTATATTTGATTTCGCATTCTTTATTCCAATCATAATTGAAGAAGGAATTGAGATTGCCCTTTTCTTGGAATCAAAATCAAATAGAGCTAGCCCAACTTGATTTAATTTAAAATCAATTTAGAACCTAGAACCATTTCATAAGTGAGTTTGAACATTGAACTTCTATGTTGAAATTCTACTATGAATTGGTTCTTCCGGGCTGCATTAAAAGGAGAATATCCAGGTATTTTACAGTTATTGTAAATTCCTTTGTTTTGGTTCTTGAGATTGTGCTAGAAAAATCTTTGTTTTGGTTTGTCTAAGGTGATCCAGAAAACTCAGAATGTGGGGTTTTTGAATTGTGTAAGCCCACTTGAAAGACACAATTGTGAGGGTTTTAGGTGAACGTGGAAAAACCTATTTTCATAGTGAACGCTAATTTCCACTAGGTGAGGATATTAGGAGTGGAGTAGTTGTGTGGCTGTTTTTCTAAACAGTTGGTGTACACACAAGCGAACCACTATAATTCTTTGTGTCTTGTGGATTGATTGTTTATTTATTTGTGTGGATGATTGTAATTTCCTTTTTGCATTGTGAATAATGTTGTAATTTCTTTTATACAAAAGTGGGGAATGTTGTAATAGCTTAGATTTCATTCCATTGCTATTTATTTTTATCCCTCTGTATTAGTTTGAGTTTTTGATACACAAACCGTTCTAGTAAGGTTGTCCTGCCATAAACCCTTGGTTTTTAAGGTGCTAGGTTGTCCTTAGAATAACATTTGTATCAACCTCTCAATACTCGTTCTTTTGAGGTTATCTTTAAATTCAGCATTGTGGATTGTCTATTGCTATCTGTATTTAATTTATTTAAATTCCACTGTTAATTTTTTAATTTGGCATAGTCCTATCACGCCCGCCCCCCTTCCCCCCCCCTCTAGGACATATAGCTCGGCCTTTTCAAGTGGTATCAGAGCCTAATAGCTCGTTTTTGTTATTTCTTTTGGATTAATTTCCTGAGCTAATCGATCTGAGCTATTTGAGATGTCAAATTTCGATAGCCTTTTAGTCACTAGGTCTCCACCATTTGATGGCTCTAATTATGCCTATTGAAAAGCCAGAATGAGGATTTTCCTAAAATCCATGGATGAGAGCATGTGGCAAGCCACAATGACTGAATGGACCCCTCCTACCACTGAAGTAACTGGTACCGACGGGTCCAAATCTATAAAAACCTCACCTTATTTTTCTTGGACCACACTTTAGAAAAGTGAGAGTCGTGCCAAGCACTAAATGCAATCACATGCACACTATCACCGGATGAATTCAAAAGAATTATATCCTGTGATATTGCAAAGCAAGCCTGAGATATTTTAGAAATGTGACACGAGGGAACAACAATTGTTTAGAAATCTAAAGTCTAAATCCTCACAACAAAATTTGAGGAAATACATATGGAGGAAAGTGAATCTTACAGACAATATGAGGGTAAAAGAATTGGTTGGGTCTTTACAAACCTATGAGTTAAATTTTAAAGCTCCTAAAGGTAAATCAATTGCCCTTAAATCTTCTAAATGTTTTTCTCAAGAAAATTGTAGTAATTCTGATTTAGAAAATTCTGAAGATGATATGGCCCTTTTAGATAAAAAGTTTTACAAAAATTTTAAAATTAAAAAGAGAGTTGATTTTCAAAAATCTAATGATAAGAAAAGATCTAAATCCAAAACTTAGAAATCATTAAAAGATAGCCAATGTTACAACTGCCATGAATATGGGCATTTAACGAACAAGTGTCCTAAAAAGGACAAACCTAAAAAGAAATGAATGTTGGCTACTTGTGATGAATCTTGTGGCTCTGAAGCCTCTTTCAAATCAGAAGATTCTAAAACCGAGTCGGGCAATGATGTTAAAGCCTTTATGACTTTAGCCAAGTTCACTTTTTTTGATCATGATGATTCAACTAGTGAAGAAAATCTGAATAGTGATCATGAAAATGAAGAAGATCTTCAAGATGCTTATAATGCCCTATACAAGGAAAGTTGTAAGATTGTGGTAAAACTAAAACTTTAGAAAGAAAAGTTTTTGAAACTTTAAGAAAATTTTTATACTCTTATTTTAGAAAAATCCCACATTTCAGATTGTTTTGAAAAGACTAAATGCGATTTAGATTTCAAAACCTCTCTTATTGAAAATCTTAAATCTGAAAATGAAAATCTAAAACTTGAAGTCTCTTCACTTTTGAGTTTAAAAGACACTTAGAGGTATGCCCAAGGTGATCCTAAGTTAGAAAAACTATTATCCGGATCCAGAAAATGTGGCGACCGATCTGGTTTGGGCTACAACAAAAGTACTCCAAAGTTTGTGAAAGGAGAGTCTTCAAACTCAAAAGGGAAAAGTTCAAATCAAAATTATTCTAAAAATGCTAAAACTTTTCAATCCTTAAAACCTAAAAGCAACCATTTCAACTATAAAAATCAGAATCATAATCCTTTAGCTGAGAAAATTGTCGATTTACTTAAGGAGCTCTTAAAATCTAACTCAAAGGGTCAGTCTTATATCAACTACAAACACAAGAAGACCGACTATACTCCTAAACCCAAAATTGTAATGAAATGGGTTCATAAGGTTACTTGCTTGGTTGCCCACACTGCTTTCAAAGCTTCAAGCCATTCAAAGTGGTACCTGGACAATGGATGCTCCAGGCACATGACTGGTGACAAAGGTCTGTTCACCAATCTTAAAGACATGACTGATGGTTCAGTCACATTTGGTGATGGTAGCAACTGCAGGATCATTGGCCAATGTACGGTTCAACTTTCTAACCTCCCTTTATTTAAAAATGTTTTATATGTAGAAGGTTTAAAACACAACTTATTAAGCATTTCTCAAATATGCGATAAAAATCATAGCATAAAATTTTCTAACCTAGGGTGTGAAATTTTAAATAAAGATGGTTCAGTAATATTAACTGGTCGTAGAACTTCTGAAAACTGCTACATTGTAAGTGAGTCGAGCTCGTCTAATCTATCATGCTACATGGTCCATAACGATGATACCGAGTTACGACATAAACACCTTGGACATGTACACTACCGTAACTTGTATAGACAAATCAAAAGAGAGTTAGTAAGATGCTTACCTAAAATACAAAAAATAAATAAAATATGTGGCAAAGGCCAGATTGGCAAGCAAACTAGGAGCTCTCACAGAAAGGTGGATTCTAATGCCACATCTAAACCGCTCGAACTCCTCCATATGGATCTGATTGGACCTACTAGAATGGAGAGTCGAAGTGACAAAAAGTATATTCTGGTAATCGTTGTTGACTTTACCAGATATACTTGGGTAATTTTCTTAAGAGACAAATCAGAAACTCTCGATGAAGTTAAAAGGATACTTAGACGTATCCAAATTGAAAAAGAGACTCAAGTCTCTAATATCTATAACGATCATGGATCAGAAGTTGAGAATAACAGTTTTGAGAAGTTTTGCAGTGATCAGAGAATATCACATGAATTCTCTGCGACCAAAACACCACAACAAAATGACATAGTTGAAAGAAAAAATAGAGTGCTTCAAGAAATGACAAATGTTATGTTAAACAGTATGAAGCTCCCTAAAAATCTTTAGGCTAAAGCCGTAAATACTGCATGCTATATAATTAATCATGTTTATACTAGAAAATCAAACGGTAAAACGGCTTATGAAATGTGGTTTGATAAGAAGCCTACTGTCAAATACTTTTGAGATTTTGGTAGCAGGTGCTACATTTTACGTGACCGAGAAAATCTGGGTAAGTTTGACACAAAAAGTGATGAGGGGATATTTTTAGGGTATGCTCTGAATAGTCAAGCATATCGAGTTCTTAATAAGAGGACTGGTGTAATTCAAGAATTAATTAATGTGGTTATTGATGATCACTTGAATACACCTGTCTCTAGTTCAGATAATGATGAAGTACTTCTAATTGATAAACCAGATTCTTCATCAAATCAAAATAACTCTAAACTGAGGACTGTTAAAGACCATCCATCTAATCAAATTCTTGGAAACCCTCTCACTGGTGTAAACACTCGTAGATAACTAGAAGATGTGTGTAACTACGTATGCTTTACATCCCAGATAGAACCGGCTAACAAAAAAGAAGCTCTTACTGACGAAAACTGGATAGTTAGAATATAAGAAGAGCTTAATCAATTTGTTAGAAATGATGTTTAGTACTTAGTTCCTAGACCTAAAGATAAACATATTATCGAAACTAAGTGAATTTTCAAAAATAAGTCTGATGAACTTGGTAATATAATTAGAAACAAGGCTAGACTGGTTGTACAAGGGTACACTCAAATTGAAGGTATCGATTATGATGAAACCTTTGCCCCAGTAGCTCGTCTTGAATCAATCAAACTATTTATATCCATTGCTTGTTTTAGAAAGTTTAAAATTTATCAAATGGATGTAAAGAGTGCTTTTCTAAATGGTGATTTACATGAAGAAGTATATGTTTAACAACCAACGGGTTTTGAAGACCCTAAGAATACTGATCATGTCTATCACCTAGAAAAGGCTCTCTACGGTTTAAAACAAGCTCCCACGGCATGGTATGAAAAATTGACTAAGTTTTTTCTAAGTCATAACTTTATAATAGGAAGTGTTGATAAAACTCTGTTTGTTAAGAAACATAATGATCACATTTTAATAGTACAAATTTATGTTGATGATATTATTTATAGATCTACCTGTACTAACATGACTATTGAGTTTGCAGATCTTATCAAATCTAAGTTCGAAATGAGCATGGTTGGAGAATTGAATTATTTTCTTGGGTTGCAAGTTAAAAAGCAACCTGAAGGTTTCTTTATTTCCCAAACCAAATATTCTCTGAACTTAGTTAAAAAGTTCAGATTTGAGAATGGGAAGAATTTTGATACTCCTATGAGTACGACCTTAAAACTCTTAAAGAACTCTACAGGTAAGAGAGTTGATTTTAAATTATATCGCAGTATAATAGGTAGTTTGCTATATTTAACTACAAGTCGACCTGATATTGTATTTAGCGTAGGGATTTGCTCTAGATATCAATCTGACCCTAAAGAGTCACATTTAACTGCTGTTAAGCGGATTATGCGATATGTCGCAAGTTCAGCTAATCTGGGTCTTTGGTAGCCACATGATACTAGTGTTTAATTAGTTGGTTACACTGATGTTGATTGGGCTAGTTATGTTGATGATAGGAAATCCACCAGTGATGAAAGAAAAGACAATTTCTTTGGAATACATTCTGACCGAGACTCAACTTGCTGACATTTTTCACGAAACCGCTCGACAAAAGCAAGTTTAATAAATTGAAATTTAATCTTGGTATGTACAATTTGAATTGATTAATTATGCATTTTTGTATTATATTGTATATATTTGTTACTTTAAATGGTTAGAATTTCAAAATTCAAGAAAATTGCATATTTTTGGCTATGCACGACCAGTTGAGTACATACTCGACCAGTCGTGGCACGACCGGTTGAGCATGTGCATGACTAGTCGTGTAGCGCGGGTTTGACCTTTATTTGGGGAAAAATACCTTTTTCTTTTATTTGGGGCTTCTTCTCCAACGAGTTTTAGCACGACCGGTCGAACCCATCTTCCTAGATCTTCAAGGTTAGTCCATTATTTCCATTTTCCTTCTAGATTTAAGTTCATTTCAATTCTTTTTCATCTTTGAAGTGATTTATTTCTTGTTTCCTTAAGGTTTTTGGGGTTTTCTTCTCTAAAATCTGATTTTGAAGAAACCCTCTCTGCTTCTTTTACAACCTTTTGATTCTTTGTATTCCTAGTTGGAAATGGAAGGTATAGGTAAAAGGAAAACTTCCCGTGGATCTTCAACATCTAGATCGATACCTATCACAAGGCGCCACCTTCGATCACCCGAAGATGATCCCTCCTATGTGCGGGATTTGAGGTTGCGCAATGTTATAGTTGAACGACCTGTGTATGTTGAATATATTGCTCCTTTTGAACTCCTTCCTATTCTCCAATCTGTAGGATGGGATAACATTCTACATTGGGGTGGGCCGGTATACAGATCTATTGTGCAAGCTATGTTTGTATGTATTTCTGATTTTTCAACTGAAAATTTAACTTTTATTATAGCATCTAGAGAAGGTCCATTTGAAGTAGACCGACATTTGATTTCTGGCCTAATGGACATACCTATCAATGATGAAGGTATTTCAATTAGCTCTCTAGTAGCTAAACCCTCTGAATCAGAAAAACGTGTACTTACTAGAGCATTATGCAATATAGATGTGTAATACGCTTGCTTCAAAGTATTTGTTGCCCAGATATAGGGTCCTTCACAAGATATTTATTTCAAATCTTTATCCTCGTTCTGTAACAAAACCGAACTCACATCTTTCATGGTTCGGATTCTACATTCCATCATCTCCGGTACATCTACTTGTCTTCCTTCTTTGATCTGTCATTCTATCATACAATTCTGTCTCTATCTTGGACACAGCGATATCCCTTTTACATATCTTATAACTGTGTTAGCCACTCATATGTTAGTTGCTATGCTTGTTGGAGAGGCTCCTATTCAACACCTTATTTTTAATAACTCAAATATAAATAAAATGAATTTGAGGTTGGATGATGGTCAAGTCAATGTGGGTGTTGGTGGAGCTAAAGCTGTGAATGAAGAAGAAGGCGATTTACCTGCAGATGATATTAAGATGGACAATATCTTTGATGAGATTGGATCAAATTCGGAGGCTGACCCTGATTATCAGCCTTCTGATTTCGCTGAGAGGTTTTATTCTCTTGAGGAATAGGTGGCTCAGATTCGTGTAACCCAGGATTCGCAATTTGGTTATATGCGTAAATATATTATGCACATTAATATGGGTTTAATTAGATTGATCCGTCTATTCCTGCTCCCTCTTTAGGATCTGATTAGTATTTTCTAATTTTGGATTGTAATAACTCTTATGATACTTTTCTTTCTTTCAGTTTGTGGGATTTTGTAACGCCCTGAAAATCGGGGGGTCGAGTAGCAACTCAACACTCGAGTTTCAAAATATCACTTATGCAACATAAATGGTTATGATTGAATGTTGTCTATGTTAGTGCAATAATCATGAGTGGGATTATACCAAAATAGTAATTCATACTCAGATTAAGTTATAAAACACAAGCGGAAGACTGAAACATGTATATAGATGTATATAAAGCCAGAAATGTAACAATCGGTCTCCAGATTATGAACACTTTACTGAGTCACCATATACATGTATTTGTTTTTAAAAAATCAAAATGCCAAAAATAGTACAACTGTAAAGGTACACCTTGTAGCCCCATCATCTGAATGGCCTAAGCGTAACCTCCAGAGAACTGCATGTTGGAGAACTCATCCTGATCATCATAGTAATCAGGCTCAGCCTCCTATGTCTTGTCAATACCTACATCTAAGATAGTCTGGTGGGTGTCCAGAACACCATCTCGTAACGTGGGAGTGAGTAGCTAACTCAGTGGAATAATAAAGCATAGGTTAACATGTTATCAATTCAGTCAAGCAGTAATGATAAAGCAGTACAATCAAACTCTCCTAAATACTCTTATTAATGCAAGTATGAATGCAGTCATGATGCATGCCCATGCCAATGCTCCCTCGTACGACAACATCTTACGTCCGCGGCATGCGTTCAACCCTCAGTGCTCCACATCTTCCAGGCACATGCAGTGCTATGGTATGAGCGTGATTACCGAGTTACGTCTGCGGCATGCGTTCAAACCTCAGTGCTCCCTTTGTTTACTACGGGAAGGCTCGTCGCCTCTCTGTAGATTCAGAGTATGCTCGAGGTCACTATAAAGGGCTCGTCACCAATCAGTGTAGGCCGACAACTCGAATACAGTGTCACATACCACCGTATTCGGCTCACGAGTCTGGGTTGCTCACTGGTCACTGCGGGGAGGCTCGTGGCCCCAGCGTAGGCCGACAACTCGACCACGTTGTCCCATACCACCATGCCCAGCTCATGAGTCTTAGTGAATCGAGGTACCAAGGTTAACGGGATTACACTGGTAAGTTTGGTACCTTAGGTTCAAGCAGTAGCGTCCAAATATGGTGAACATACATTAGACAGATCGGGTTACTTGACAAGCTCGACTAGCACGAGTGCACAACCAGCTGAATGACATGAAGTGCATAAACACTTCGCGTGGCCTAACCACTATCGCCAACAGAAGTATTCAGCCTCCTCGGGTCTGTGAGAACCCGTAAAAGTAGGAGGCCTCAAGTGCTGGAATCGCTCAAGAAGGCCACTAGTACCCAAATGCCCCGTGGGGTATGCAGTAGGTGCAGGCGGAGGCACATCCTCAGCCTGAGCAGAAGGCTCTGCAGTATCAGTAGGGCGTGTAGATGGTGAAGGTTGAGTCGCACTCCCACCCCGAGATAAGGCCCCTCCAATAGTGGCCAAGAGCTGTTGCTGCTGCTGCTGATGTTGCACCTGTTGTTGCTAGTGCTCCACCTGCTGCTGGTGCATCATCTTCAATAACTGCTCCAACCTATCCATAGGTGGGGCAAGCTGAGGCACGTACTGCGTCGAGGAAGACGCACGGTTCTACTCGCGAACCGGTGGTGTATAGGGTGGTAGTCCAGCTGTAGGACCAGTGGAAGGCTGAGACGCAGGTATAGTCTCATGATCCGAGCCCAAACCAGGGTCTGTACGACCATCTCTGTGGGAAGGAGTCTGGTCCATCATATCAGTGAGTGCGAGATGTGTCGTGCTCTGCGTATATTTTCGTGGCATGCCCTACACAACATAGGGTGCAACGCATGTAAGATGAAGCATAGCAACACAATACACAATCACCTAAGCATTCCAAACACTTCATAGCAAAAGAGGCTGTATGCATTTCATTACCAAAATTGTCACAATACATGGAATATAGAGTTACATGAATCATGACAGGAGATGCATGGGAGCTAATACAACCAAAGCCTCAAACATCTACAACATTCTACCAACTATTACACCCATCAACATGAAAACATAAGCATACTAAAGCAGTAATCAAAGCAAACTACAAGACAACAGTATGGATGACTAGGTATCTGAGTCTGGTGATGGAGGAGGGGCACCCTTATCTTACAGATAGCACAGGATAGTCTTCAACGTGCGAGTTACTTTCTTGAACTTATGCTTCACAAGGCCATGAAGATCCATGACATCCTGTCGTAGGACAGCCTGACCTTGTCGTAACTCAACATGATCCTCCTCCAGTCGAGCTATACGAGTATCCCAAGTGGCCCGATCAGTATCGTGGAGCGGTGGAGTAGGAGGGGAGCTCTCCTCCGTATCCTGGGCCTCTTCTTCCTCTTCTTCCTGTTCTATCTTAGCTCCATCTTCTTCCTCACTCTCTTCTTCCTTGCTCTCCGTCTCATCATCGCTCTCTTCAAGTTGAGTTTGGTGTTTCCGTGGCCCGATTTCCATCTGGTTGAGGGTAGCCTCATTGATGTGATGAATCGGCACCGGCGTCTCCGCCCCAAGACTGTAGCCAAACTGATTGCAATCTTACATATGAGCCGGCCGAAGGGGAACGAATCAGTCCTTATAGCAGAGCGTGCAGTCTTAATTATCTGTCGCAGCACGAATGTAGGCATGCACAGGTTCGCTCGCTGCCCCACTTAATATAGGAAATCTACCATGAGGGGCGTACATTCACTGCGATTGCTCCACCTAGGGTAGACGTTGAATGTGAAGATGTGATGGAGCAAACGGAAGTCGTCGGACATTTCGGTTGCTAGAAGACTTTTGTTCGACTGTCACTCGACCAGTCGGCCACCACAAAGGAACCGTGTGCGATGATCCCTTTCACATACAGTCTTCAGATTCAGCTCGCTAGCATGCACCTCACCAGGGGGCACATTCAGAAGCCGAGATGTCAACCTAACATCAACTGTGGCCAACCGATCACGTTCACATGGATCTTGAACTGCAATGGTTCAAGCGTAGGCTCATGAATATTAGCATAGAAAGCTTGGACAGAGCTCGCATTGGGGCGATACTCGCCATCAAATAGTGGACCCCAATGGGCCCCTTCCACGAAATTGAACAACAGATATTCTCCAAAGAGCCGCCCATCCACTTGAGCTTCAAAAAAGACCATACGGTCCTTATAAACTCCATGAGACAGCTCCGCCCACCTAGCCCTTTCAGCAGGAACCCGGAGATCAAGATCCCGCTTCGTCCGAAACTCCCGAGCGGTGCTTGTACTAGTGACGACGCCTCTGGGCCTCCTTGAACGCGTAGGGTGAGTAGGCCCAGCTTTATCCACGGCCCCCTTTCTCTTTCCTATGAGAGAAAGGATGGTGAAAATTGAGAAGATGGCCGAAATGAACTCAAAGAAAGCCATGAAAATGAGGATAAGGGAAAATGGGGCTGGAGTTTTGGTTCTCCACGGGTTTGAGCCTCAACAGGGATTGTAAAGGCCCAAAAGACAGGGTTTGAAGAAAGGAAATGAAGAGATGGGAGGGGTTGAGAGTTTACACGATTTTGAGCTTCAAATGAGGGGGTGTAGGAGTTCCAATGAGAGAAAATGGAAAGGGTAGAGGGTAGGTGTTGCTGCAAACGATGGAGGGGTGTGGGTTTTAACAAAAAATGGCAGAATGGGCGATTGGAGGGAAGGTTTGAGAGAGAAAAATAAATTTTTGAAGGAAAGGGAGAGCTTGGAGGGGAGTTTTGTGAAGGAGGTATGCCTTTGGGGATGCTTTAAGCCACGACCCATGTACCAGGGGGTCACCCTAAGCCCCAAAGACTGTCGGCCAGACCGGCCCGCCCGGGCCAGCCCGTTAACTGGCGAGGCCTCGCCACTCCCTGGACTGTTCGGCGATGCCTCACCATTTGGGCGAGGTCCTCATGACTCCTAGGCCCTAAAATGATGTGGGGTCCACCCTATGTCCCTCTGGATTTGAGTGGATAGGCCCCCGAATCTGTTTTGAGTCATTTCGGGTAGTTTGGGGATGTTTCTGATGTACAACTATATTTACTGATTTCTAACAGCTAGAATGGGGTGATTTATGATCTAAACCCGTCATTTGACAGTGTAGAAGTGGTTTGGGGTCGACTCGTGCGATCGCGATTGAGTACAGAGTCAAACAAAACGACCAATTTCAGTGAACTTCACCAATTGGCAAAATCGGGATACCTAGGACCGTTTTCTACATTTTCTCGCACCCTCCTATGTCGAAATGCGTCAGCGTACGTCGTGTGACCATAACCTAGGCCTGGTTTAATCCAAATCATGTTCTGATACCAACTTGTAACGCCTTGAAAATTGGGGGGTCAAGTAGCAACTCAAACTCGAGTTCCGAAACATCACTTACGCATTATAAATGCTTATGATTGAATGTTGTCTGTGTTAGTGCAATAATCATGAGCGGGATTATACCAAAATAATAATTCATACTCAGATCAAGTTATAAAACACAAGCGGAATACTGAAAGATGTATATAGATGTGTATAAAGCTAGAAATGTCACAATCGGTCTCCAGAGTATGAACACTTTACTGAGTCACCATATACATGTATTTGTTTTTAAAAAAATCAAAATGCCAAAAATAGTACAACTGTAATGGTACACCCTGTAGCCCCATCATCTGAATGGCCTAAGCGTAGCCTCAAGAGAATTGCATGTAGAAGAACTCATCCTGATCATCATAGTAATCAGGCTCAGCCTCCTGTGTCTCGTTAATACCTACATCTAAGATAGAGTTTGGTGGGTGTCCAGAATACCGTCCCATAACGTGGGAGTGAGTAGCTAACTCAGTGGAACAATAAAGCATAGGTTAACATGTTATTAATTCAGTCAAGTAGTAATGATAAAGCATTACAATCAAACACTCCTAAATACTCTTTTTAATGCAAGTATGAATGCAGTCATGATGCATGCCCTTGCCAATGCTCCCTCATGCGACAACATCTTACGTCCGCAGTATGCGTTCATCCCTCAGTGCTCTACATCTTCCAGGCACATGCAGTGCTATGGTATGAGCGTGATTACCGAGTTATTATTAGTCTTTTTCATACAGCAGTATTGGGAAACTAAGGTACCTTCCTTATATCATTCCTAAACAATGATCCATTCTAGGGTCATCAGTCCCAGATAATCTCATACGATGATGCGGTTCTAGGTCGCTGTAAAGGGCTGTTAGGGCTGTTACACGCACTCGTTGCACCGTTCCCCCATCACCTTATCAATATAGGCCTAGTTTATACTTTGTTTACTAAGGGAAGGCTCGTTGCCTCTCCGCAGATTTAGATTATGCTCGAGGTCACTACAAAGGGCTCATCACCAATCAGTGTAGGCCGACAGCTCGAATACAGTGTCTCAAACCACCGTATTTGGCTTACGAGTTTGGGTTGCTCACTGGTCACTACGGGGAGGCTCGTGGCCCCAGCGTAGGCCGACAACTTGACCACGGTGTCCCATACCACCATGACCGGCTCATGATTCTTAGCGGATCAAGGTACCAAGGTTAACGGGATTACACTGGTAAGTTTGGTACCTTAGGTTCAAGCAGTAGCATCCAAACATGGTGAACATACATTAGACAGATCGGGTTACTTGACGAGCTCGACTAGCACGAGCTTACAACCGGTTGAACGACATGAAGTACATAAACACTTCGCGTGGCCTAACCACTGTTGCTAACCGAAGTACGACTCGGGTTCATCAAACACATCCTACGTGGCGAAATGAATCTCAACCACGAACTTAAGTCTGTTACCGATTGCCTGGACTATAACATAGCCCCAATCATACTCAATCTTTAACCAGAAGCATGTAGAGTAAAGCAGAAAAAATAAAATGATTCCAACATGTTAATAAGCATATTATAAAACACAAGGCAAGCAGGAAATACAACACATATATTTCATAAGTATGCAATTAATTTAACAACTTGCATGAAGGAAATCATACACATCACTAAGGTCGTTGAGAATCCTATCTCAACACCTATCTAAAGCACTATCATCTAAGTACTTACTCTTACAAACATTTTCACAAACCCTTAGGATACACTCTTTTAACATACATAGCGTATACTAGCAAAAACATGTATTAGGGTGAATCCCTTCGTCAAGTAAGTTTTATACACATATATAGCATGTTCATACAGTAATTAATCATGGCAAACACACTTTCAAAACTTGTACGTATACGGTATTTTCTACAAATATACTAAATACACAAATTGCCATAATTTGCATACGTAACTGAAACACAAAATGAACATCAGATTGTGCATGTACAATAACACCCAGATCATGAATCTACCATTATCTGACATTGAAAGCGTTGAAAACCATAACGTATACGTCTAAAGTCCGCACCTTACGCAGTAGAAACGTAACGAACTTAACAGAAACTCTACGCCTTCGTCAACGTCAATACAACGACTTATAACACAAGGTAAGTCAGCTACTTCGCTAGTTGTACCGATAGAAACCCTAAAACAGGTTAGAGTTAGGGTTTTCTTACCTAGAAATGAAGTCAGAATCGCCGGAAAAGCGATTAGATCGTGATGGTTAAGCACGTATAGCACCAGGGTAGGATAGTAGGAAGATTCTCCCACTTCTCTCACACTTTCTCTCTCTTTCTTCTCTTCTCTCTCCTAGGTTTGCTCAAATTCGTATGGTAAGAATGAGAGAGGGTTTAAGGTCCTTATATAAGCCTAAAACACTCCAAATTAGACCCAGGGTCAAGGTATACTTAGGTTATGTCCAAAGCGGGTTTGTTTCGTCTCAACTGAGCACTTCTAGAGCCCCTCTTGAGCCAAAGGTCGGACTTAAACTCACTGACCTTGGATCTAGGTCGAGTTAAGTTTTCATTCCAATCGGGTTTCCAGATCGCACGTGGCGGACCAGTTTCAGTTCAACGGTCACAGAAACTCGATCAGGGTTACAAATACACAGACATGTATGGGAAATGTTTCCTGGTCCAAGGGTGTATTTGGGTTAGATTCCGATGGTCTGATTGCTTATATTTGGCCCGCAAACATCAAGTCTCAGATTATTTAAATTTGATTTAATTTCTAAATAACTCACACTCCTCGCTCTGGGCTCAAGCGAATAGCCTTGGAACACTATCTGGATTTGGCTTCTGAGATGGTTATCAAGCCCAGTAAGGCGGTTATAATTCTATAACTTCGTATTATTCGGACTTTTGATGTGCAGTCCAGATCTGATATGGAGTTTCGTGATGCTCCCGAGAGCAGCCGGGTAATGAGATTGATCCTAGATTTTAGTGTAACCTAGCGCCAATGATTCTCTTGCAGATCGTATTTAAAGCAATTCAAGTGGATTTCGTGGCTAATCTAGTTTATCACTTAGTTGACTTTGTCTAATTTCTAAAGGATTTGATCTTGCGTAGGTTCTGCCTGAAGTGGTAGTCGGGTCTTTGTATGGAAATTTCTGAGACGTTACAATCTACCCCCCTTAACGAAAAATTTCACCCTCGAAATTAGTACTCGAGAAGCTGAGGGTAGTTCTTTCTGACCTCGACTTCAGTCTCCCAGGTAGCTTCCTCCTCTGTATGATGCGTCCATAGTACCTCCACGAGTGGAATCACCTTACTGTGCAACACCTGCTCCTTCTTGTCTAGGATACGTGTCGGACGCAGTACATATGTAGCATCCTCATTCAATTGTACCTTGTAATAACCCAAATCTTCGGGACTCGAGTACACAACCCGTTTCCCAAAAACCTGAGTGTTAACCTTAAAGGATGGTCAGACATAATATTTTTCTTTTATCAGAGTAAGCAATTGAGCGTAGTGTGGACAAATCGACTTAAAGGAAAATTTCATTATCATTCGAATGTACAAGAAGCTGCCATAATGACTTATACAAACCGATGTCTCTGGATTTAACAAGTACAAGATTTATAAAAATTTAATACATGAAGAATAGAAGAAAGCATATAAATATAAGCCGCAAGATCACGCAGCTCCTCCAGGCGAGTACAGCCATGCATCCCTGGCGATCGTGCCCTGCTCCTCATCAAGTCTGAACATGCATATTACTAAAGGCACCTGTACTACCTGTACGGTTGTATATTTGATGGATGAGTAGCTAACTCAGTGTGAATTCTGAAAAGGCCTAGCTATATGTCCTAGAGGGGGGGTGAATAGGACAATGCCAAATAAAAACTTATAACAGCAGAATTAAAAGAAAATGATAGCCAAAGTAAATCACAATGCAGGAAAGTGAAATAACCTCAAAATTTAGATCTTGAGAGGTTGATACAAATGTTGTTCTAAGGACAACCTTTCACCAAAAACCAGAGTTTATGGTAGGACATATTGAGGCACAAAAAATATCTCATTGCAGTGGTCAGAGAATTCCATGACCAGGGGTATTTTGGTAATTTTCATGACCAGGGGTAGTTTAGGTATTTTGGTAAAGTTCCAGCTCAAAGGGTAGTTTAGGTATTTTGGTAAAGTTCCAGCTCAAAGGGTAGTTTAGGTATTTTGGTAAAGTTCCAGCTCAAAGGGTAGTTTTAGTAAAGTTCCAGCTCTAGGAGAATCTGTGAAGGCGTAAAAAGGTGACGAAAGGTGTTGAGGCATAAAATAAGAGAAGAATTGAAGCAGAGAAGGATCAAGGCATAGGAAAAGATTGGAAGAAAGGAAGAAAGAATTGGTTCTGAGGACACTTTGTGCAGCACCGCACAAAGAAGACACTTTGCGCGGGACCGCACAAAGTAGACACTTTGCGCGGGACCGCACAAAGTAGACAGTTTGTGCGGGACTGCACAAAGTAAACAAGGTTTGTGCGGGACTGAGTAAACACTTTGTGCGGGGCTGCACAAAGAAGACACTTTGCGCGGGATCGCGCAAAGCATATCGTTTGCGCGTATCCGCGCAAATCGTATGACGGTGGTGTAAAAATGGTTGGGAGTTATTTAGTCCTATATCGCCCAAGTCGAAGTTTTATACCTGTGAAAATGCCTATAAATACCCCACTCTCTCTCTAAAAAGGGGTTGGAAGACTTGAGAGCGAAAGAAGAGTGAAGAAGGAAATCAAAGGTAGGAGCAATGGGCTCCTACAGGTTTGTACAACACCGCACAAAGTAGACACTTTGCACGGGACGGCACAAAGTAGACAGTTTGTGCGGGACTGCACAAAGTAGACACTTTGTGTGGGACTGCACAAAGTAGACAGTTTGCGCGGGATCGCGCAAACCGACTACCCTGTAGTCTATAACAACAATGGGCTGTCATGCTGCTGAAACGGCCAGGGTCTTCAAGTTCTTCCTATTCAAGAGAGAAGGAAGAATCATCGACAGAAAGGCGAATTCCTCCTAAGTATTGGAAGATGATTGAAATAACACCAGAATGCTGCTGAAATTTTCATAAGACTATCTTGTCTACTTTGATTGATTGTACTTTGTTTTCAGAATCAAGGGAATCAGAGGATGTAAATGAACTCAGAATAAATGTGATCAATGTTCTCTCATTCTTTCTTTGTTATCATTGAATAAATCCCCCAAACCAAACACATTTGTTTTCTTGTCAAAACAAAATGGCGACTCCACTGGGGATCATTATTATTCAATGGTAATTTAGAAAATATTAAGAGTGCATTTATCATTTTTTGGCGTCTGTAAAGACACCAAAATGGCGACTCTCAGTGGGAACATCCTCCCCTTCATCTCTAAAGGCAAAGTACAATTTTATTTAAATAAATTAACTAATATTCTGTTATGAATGAAAAGTATACCGTAACGACCTTTCTCCTGTCCAACGGATTTCCACCAAAAATATCAAAGAAGATCAAGTCAGTTATGATCAAGGACAGACAATGTCAGATGAGAAGTTAGTTCAACTGAATCATACGCTGCTCGCCGACAAATAAATGAATTAATCAATGAATTAATGAATTATTAGCTAATGGAGAATCCAGGGGGCATCACCACAATTTTCTAGAATAGAAGAGAAAAGAGTTAAGAGTAAGTAGAAAGCGTCAGAGAAAGCAAAAGTCTGCTGTGATCAAGAACAGTGAATTTCGTGTAATGGACGGAACGATTTCTATTTCGCCAGTAACTCAAGAAAATGAGGGAGAATGGAGGATGGTAATATCCAAAAGTCGGAAAGTTCAATTTGCTTCCACAAGAAGCACCATCTCGTCGAGTACTGGGTCAATTATGCGAAGTGCCATGAGACATAGTCCTGCTTCAGTCATACAATCATCTCATTCAAGAAAAACGGAAAGGTCCGTCACTGCAAAAGGTCTTTCGATACCATCAATTATAACCATAAACACATCTTCCACAGAATCATTGCGAGTTCAAAAAAACAAAGGGAAAACGACCGTAACCAGCAAATGTTCACTCATAGCACCTCTTGTGAAAGATTTTAAGCAAACTCATGCATTGAGAATGCTACGATTCGAGTCAGTTAGTCCTTTGAAGCGACAACATGCTGGTTTCAAATCAAATGATAGTTCATCCTCTTCAACAGCGTCAACAGCACAACGCTTATTTTCTCCCTCAATATCAAGACAATCAAAGTATGAAGAAACAGAGAGCTTACCGACAGATATTAATCAGCCTGATCAGTTTTCACTAGATGAACATGTGACTGAAGAAGTCCCTAATATTCCGACAGTGATTGTGGTGAACAACACTGAACCGCAAGAAGAAAGACCACAACCGCAATTGGTTAAATTTCAAGAGCCAATGCCTAATATTACTCAGAATATAACGCAGGAAGAAATTCGGCAGATGGCTATCGAGTTTACTCATCTAGAGAATAAACAAAGTCAGAATAAAAGGTTTCGATATCAGACACCGTATCCTCCCGAAATAGAAGACATGCCATTTCCCGCCGATTTCGAACACCTCAATTTTCAGAAATTTAATGGGAGTGGATCACCAGAAGAGCATATGATGCATTTCATAGCAAAAATGGGAAATTTCTCTAGAATTCCTCAATATTGTCTGTGATTATTCGGATCTTCTCTGACAGGAAGAGCTTTCAGATGGTATTCAAGTTTAGTCTCAGGATCTATTCATACTTGGGAACAGATGCAGGATGCTTTTATGTCAAACTTTTTCTCTTCGGATCGAGAAGTTAGTTTGACCGAATTGGCCTCTATTCGTCAAGAAGAAAATGAATCAGTTGAAGAATTCATTAGTCGATGGAAGGACTTGGCAACATCATGTCAACATCCTCTGCAGGAATCAGAACAAGTAGAACTATGTTTAGAAGGTCTGAGACCAGAACTGGCATGCCACCTGATCAGTAAAGATTGGAAAACCTTTCGTAATTTTGCTACGAAGGCTTATGCTCTTGAAAAAATGATGGGAAGAGTGTCTGCTTTCCAATCAAAATCAGTCCGCATCACTCGGAAAGAGAAAACTAAAAAAGATTATCAGGATGTTGAAAGAGGAAATGATGAAGAATATAGAAATGGTCGTGCGGTCATTATGATATATAAGAGGTCTAGACAAAATAAAGATCATATGAAGTATTCGTTTGCAAGAAAAGATATACTTCCTATGCTGAATCAATTGTTGCTTATGAAGATTATTGAATTACCTCGGCAAAGACACATCGAAGAAATTGAAAATACAAGAGGAATGGATTATTGTCATTATCATCGTAAATTCGGACATCATACGGAAAACTGTAATCCCCTTAAGAACAAGCTACAAAAGATGATCGATAAAGGAGAAATTGTGATGGAAAGAGCATAACAGAAAGAGAAAATAGCGAAAAATGACAGAAGCTCGATAAAGAAAATTCTGGGGGCATCGGCGTTAAAAGACGATAGCATGTTTTGTATGACGAATCGTCAGTAATTGACAAGATCGAGCTATCATAGCCTAGATATTCAAAAGAAAAGAAGCAAGTGAGGTAAAAGATGTAAAGCGATGATAAAAAACATATTCATTACAGATATGCATTGCAATACCTGTCAGTTCAGGGAATGACCGCTGTTTTGATTTCGAAAGGTATTGGTATAATACTTCCAAAATCAAAAGGGGGCAAGACAGGTGAGTAAACAGATAAGTAAAAAACTAAGAAATGTGTTTCTCACCATAGAATGTATTTCTTTTATATTTGAATGAAATGCAGGCTTTCAAGCATATTCAGTCATCGCCAAATGATAAGCGTCAATAATTATCGCCAAGTAAGAAACTAAGAAATGTGTTTCTCACCATAGAATGTATTTCTTTTGTGTATTTGAAGGAAATGCAGGCTTTTAAGCATATTCACTCATTGTCAAATGAAAAGCGTCGATGATTATTGCCAAAATAAGACAAACAAGAAAGCGCCAAAGATAATCGCCAAATGAAAAGCGTCGATGATTATTGCCAAAATAAGACAAACAAGAAAGCGCCAAAGATAATCGCCAAATGAAAAGTGTCGATGATCATCGATTGTCGCCAAAATTAGCACTTTCAAGTCATTTCCAAAACAAGACAGGCCTTCAAGCATATAAAGCTATCAAGTCGTCGCTAAATGGAAAGCGTTAATGATCGCTATCAAGCGTTAATGATCGCTGCCAAGCGCCAATGACAATCGCCAAAGGAAAAGTCAATCGCCAAAATTAGCAACTATCACTGTCATCATCAATCACCAAAATTAATTCTCGAAAATTTTGGAACATTATTGGCAGCGGCGAAATATCAATTATTGATTCTCAAAAGCAGCGGTGAAATATCAGTTATGGATTCACCATACATGGCAGTGAAATCAGCAGTGGAATAAGCCTAAATTGGCCAACCGCACAAATCTTATGACAGCGATGGCAAATGATCATTTAAGGCAGCCTAGCCAAGCCTATACTGCCAACTACGCATAAGACCTGCAAAGCCCTAAATTGGCCTGCCCGAAATTGGCGGTAAACTATAATTGCTCCTTGAGCTCATTGCCCAAAATTGGCGGTAAACTATAATTGCTCTTTGAGCCCATTGCCCGAAATTGGCGGTAAACTATCTTGCTCTTTGAGCCCAGTATCAAGTCCAGTTCAGTCAATCTGGTCGTTCAGTTCAGTCCAGTCAGGTCTAGTCCAGTCAAGTCCCGTTAAGTTCAGTCATGTCTGGTCAAAATATGGTCAGTCGAAGTGCACTAGCACCATTGCTCAAAAGAATCAAATATGCTCAAAAGCATCAATTAAGTTTAGCATTCAAAATGCTGAAAATACACATTTCATATTAGATATGCTCAAGTATACAATTGCCCGATGAAAATCCTAAATATTGAATATATATATATATATATATATATATATATATATATATATATATATATATATATATGCAAAGATGCATTTCTCTTGAATCAGGTTCAAATTACAACAACAGTAAATGCCTTCAAGATATTGGCATTTATCTATTCAAAAGTTCAAAATCTTCGAGATCAATTATGGCTCTTTTATTACAATATATATTTGTTCTGCCGACAAGAGTTGTAAAGTCTTTTTATCTCTTGCCTTCATGATATAAAGAAATATTATTATTCTCAAAGGCAGCAAAGAATGAATTAGCAAAGAATCATCTTTCTCTCTCTCGGATAATCTAGAGATTCAGATATATTCTTTAAAGAGTAGCAAAATTATCCATCCTTCAGGAATATCTGCAAGTATCACTTCAAATATATTATTTTCTAAAGAAATCTTTATGTGAAGATTGACTGGGAGAGGGGGCAGAATCTATGCATTGGTCTTCAAAGCAATCTATGCCTTGGTCTTCAAAGCAATCTATGCATTGGTCTTCAAAGCAATCTATGCCTTGGTCTTCAAAGCAATTTATGCCTTGGTCTTCAAAGATATCTGTGCCTTGGTCTTCAAAGATATCTATGCCATGGTCTCTGATAATCTCTTATGCAATATGGAGGAATTCATATGTTGGGAATTATATAATCCAATGCCGATGCCATAACTCCTTATTATTCTAAACAGTGATATTGCAAGTCTCCAAGTACCAGATCTGATGAAGACAAAGAACAAGCGAAATCTTCATCAGTAACTTCTATGACCTTTGGAAAATTTAATGAAAATTGAAAAAGAAGTCTTGTCTATTTTTCAGTCTTTCAGAATCAATAAAGATCCAAGGAAAAGTCTATGAAGAAATGCTAAAGAAATACAAACAAGAAAAGACTCGACAAAAGATTCAGCGATTGAACCTTTGAAGCCGGAAACGATGTCTCCAAAAGCACGATTTAATAAGCAAAGAATGCAATGCGAAGCACGATGACAGAGTGAATATCACAATTAGCCTAAGGGAAGTTTTCAATACAAATTTCAAAAATTATCAATGCTTCTTAAAGGCTAAATTGAAAGAATTATAATGAATGAGATGCTAATCCGGATTAATTTGGCAGGAAAGATTATCATTCGAAAAGCATGGATTATGCAGATCATGAATAAAGCAAACAATCGAAAAGTTGTTACGGCAGGAGCAACGGAGTTGATCAAAGAGACCATTGCAGACCGTTGCAGAATTGAAGGAAAAAGTAACTGGAGTTTATCAAAGAGACTGTTGCTGTTGAAAGATAGTTCTCTAATCAAGTTACTCAAAGACAAAGTCATCACAACTGTTGCAGAGATGTGTTTCGATGAAAAGAAAACTTCATCTTTTCTAGTGAAGCATCCGCTCGACACTATTAGCTGGGGGCATTCCAGTCTTCTGTTCAAGCACCATCATTCAAATCTTCTTTTCAAGAACAATCATCAAGTCTCCCGGTCGGGCATAATCATCAAGTCTTCCGGTTGAGCACAATCATCAAGTCTTCCGATTCGAGTACAATCATCAAATCTTCTGGTCAAATATGAGCATTCAAATCTTTCGGTCGAGCGCAAGCATTCTGGTCTTCTGATCGAACACAATCATTTGATTTTCTGGTCAGAGATAATCATCCTGTCATTCTTCAAATGCAGTTCATTCAAGATTCTTCAGGAGGAGGAAGATCGATCCTCCATTTGATTTCAGGAATCAATCAAAGAAGGATCGAGGGGGCATCTGTTGAGGCACAAAAAATATCTCATTGCAGTGGTCAGAGAATTCCATGACCAGGGGTATTTTGGTAATTTTCATGACCAGGAGTAGTTTAGGTATTTTGGTAAAGTTCCAGCTCAAAGGGTAGTTTAGGTATTTTGGTAAAGTTCCAGCTCAAAGGGTAGTTTAGGTATTTTGGTAAAGTACCAGCTCAAAGGGTAGTTTAGGTATTTTGGTAAAGTTCCAGCTCAAAGGGTAGTTTAGGTATTTTGGTAAAGTTCCAGCTCAAAGGGTAGTTTTAGTAAAGTTCCAGCTCTAGGAGAATCTGTGAAGGCGTGAAAAGGTGACGAAAGGTGTTGAGGCATAAAATAAGAGAAGAATTGAAGCAGAGAAGGATCAAGGCATAGGAAAAGATTGGAAGAAATGAAGAAAGAATTGGTTCTGAGGACACTTTGTGCAGCACCGCACAAAGAAGACACTTTGCGCGGGACAGCACAAAGTAGACACTTTGCGCGGGACCACACAAAGTCACTTTGTGCAGCACCGCACAAAGTAGACACTTTGCGCGGGACCGCACAAAGTAGACACTTTGTGCAGCACTGCACAAAGTAGACAGTTTGTGCGGGACTGCACAAAGTAAACAAGGTTTGTGCGAGATTGAGTAAACACTTTGTGCGGGGCTGCACAAAGAAGACACTTTGCGCGGGATCGCGCAAAGCATATCGTTTGCGCGTATCCACGCAAATCGTATGACGGTGGTGTAAAAATGGTTGGGAGTTATTTAGTCCCATATCGCCCAAGTCGAAGTTTTATACCTGTGAAAATGCCTATAAATACCCCACTCTCTCTCTAAAAAGGGGTTGGAAGACTTGAGAGCGAAAGAAAAGTGAATAAGGAAATCAAAGGTAGGAGCAATGGGCTCCTGCAGGTTTGTGCAACACCGCACAAAGTAGACACTTTGTGCGGGACGGCACAAAGTAGACAGTTTGTGCGGGACTGCACAAAGTAGACACTTTGTGCGGGACTGCACAAAGTAGACAGTTTGCGCGGGATCGCGCAAACCGACTACCCTGTAGTCTATAACAACAATGGGCTGTCATGCTGCTGAAACGGCCAGGGTCTTCAAGTTCTTCCTATTCAAGAGAGAAGGAAGAATCATCGACAGAAAGGCGAATTCCTCCTAAGTATTGGAAGATGATTGAAATAACACCAGAATGCTGCTGAAATTTTCATAAGACTATCTTGTCTACTTTGATTGATTGTACTTTGTTTTCAGAATCAAGGGAATCAGAGGATGTAAATGAACTCAGAATAAATGTGATCAATGTTCTCTCATTCTTTCTTTGTTATCATTGAATAAATCCCCCAAACCAAACACATTTGTTTTCTTGTCAAAACAGGACAACCTTATTTCTAGAAAGATCTTTGTATCAAATCTCAAACCAAAGAGGAATAAAGAAATAAATACAAACTGAATTGAAATAAATTGCAATTACAAATGTATTGTTCTAGGGACAGCCATACACCATAAAAATGACAGGGCAACCTTGCTGGAACAACTTTAAAGGAAATTTAAATTCAAGCTGATAAAGAAATAGCAGAAAATAAATTCTAAACTATTACAAAATTCTCACAAAGCTTGAATTAAATGATTACAACATTCACCACATTCATACATCCCACAAAAGAATAATTAAAGATTAAAAATGTAAATCATTCAACCATAACACTAAGGATTATAGTGGTTCACCTGTGTGTTCACCAACTGTTAAACAACAGCCACACAAAATGCTACTCCACTCCTAATATCCTCACACAGGGGATATTAGCGTTCACTAACAAATAGGTTTTCCCAGGTTCACCAAAAACCTTTACAATTGTGTCTTTGTCTGTGGGCTTACACAATAATAAAAAACCCCTCTTCTGAGTTTTCCTGGCTCTCCTCAGATAACCAATACAACAAGATTTTTCTGGCAAATCTTGAAACAAACCAAAATAGAAAGAAATTTACAATTAAATGTAAAATATCTGATTATCTCCTTCGTTGTAGCAGCCCGGTAGAACCAAGTCAGAGTAGATGATTGAATGTCCAAGTTCAATGTCCAGTACTCAATTACAATGGTTCTAATTGTAATAGATTTTAAATTAAACCAAGTAGGGCTTGCCTTAATTGATTTTGATTCCAAAGAAAGGGAATAGTGATTCCTCTTATCAAATTAGATTGGAATAGCAGAAACAAAATCAATTAAATAAAGCTAAGGAAAGAGAATATTAAATAAGCACACTTAGCTTAGATGGAGCACAGAAATATCTCTCAGAAGTTCGACGAAGATTGGCTTGAATAGATTAATTAATTCGATGATTTCTTCTGAGATTCGTGCTCTATTTATAGGTGAGCAGATCGCATCTTCGACTGGTCTAAGGTGCCCTTCGACTAGTCGAAGAAATAACAAATTTGAAAAAAATCAGGCGCGATAAGCTTTGACCGTTCTACGAATGGTCGTAGGTCACCTTCGACTGGTCGAAGGTCTCCTTCGACTGCTGAAAGACCTTGTGAATTTATCGCTGGACTTTGTGTTGAAGAATTACGACCGGTCGAAGAACCAGTCGACATTGTTCCTACGACTGGTCGAAGAAATCCCTGGACTAGTCGAAGCCTAACAGAAAATATCCGATTTTTGTAACAACCTTACGACTTATCAAGGAATTTCTTAGACTGGTTGAAGCAACTCTAGGACTAGTCTAAGAAGGCCTAGGACTAGTCGAAGAACTGACCAAACTTATGTAAAATAAACATTTGATTTATGTATCCAAAGTGACCTACTTCTAAGGTCAATCTAAGGTCAGTCAAACCTCAACCATGAAGTAAGGACATGAAATATTAGGAACTAGTGACCTTGAAGTGCGAGTCTTGAAGTCTTGATGTAGCTCAATCTTGAAAGAGTCTTGAATTCTTTATGAACTGCTTTGTACATGTCTTGAGTTCTTTATGAACTGCCTTATATTCTTCTTGAAATCTTGCAGCTTGAGTCATGTCTTGCGAGTAGTTCATGCATTCAAGTTTGATCTTTATACTTGTGAGCTTAGCTTGTTGTGAACTTAACTTGTACATGAATATTGATCTTTGAGAGAGCTTCACTTAGGCAAGATATATAACAGTGATTTTGGCACCACAAATTTGACAACAAACAGGGATATAAAATATAACACTTACAATCTCCCCCTTTGTCAAATTAGTGACAAAACACATAACCAAGATAAACATAAACATAAAGTAAAACATCAGTAAAACACCAGTTCATATCAACTGGCTTCAACATTCAATATTCAACATTCAAACTCCCCCTGAGTAACATAACCAATGCTACTCTTATCACCTCTCACAATCACATCGTTAAGAACAAACCATTTAACAAACCATTAAGAACAAACCATTTAACAAACCATTCTCCCCCTTTTTGTCACTATATGACAAAGGAAACAACAATAAAGGAGAACTACTTAAAGGGATATATGAGAGTAAACATGAGGAGTTATGAGATTATAGCAAAACAGATAAAGAGATACGCTGCATAGCTTCATATAGAATAAATATCCAGCATAAAACAGTGAAAGTATCCAACTAAAATTCAGTCAACCAAGTGCTAAACTATAAGGTTATTACAGACCAGAAAATCCCATAAAGACTAGTCAGAATTAGAACTAGAAGACGGAGCAGGAATAGAGGGATCAAGTTGGTGCATGCTTTTGTTTAATCGCCGAAGATATTTCCGCATGTACTTGAATTGAGAATCACTAGTAACAGACATGTTTTCTAACTTTTCATTCAAATTCTCAACTTTACCCTCCAAAACACTCAGACGTGCATCAAAATCAGATGGTACAAAATCTGGATCATTTGTCGAATCAGAATCCAGTTCCTCAAAGATATCATCCATATTAATGTCATCCCCTGCTTCTTCATGACCAGCACCACCACCATTACCACCTTGTTCAGGAAGTAATTCCAGCTTCATCTTATTGAGATTAGTGTTGTTGAAAATCAGATGATGAATAGGTGCTTCATTAACAGGCATATCGACCAGCATATGTGTGGCTAATACAGTCATTAAATAACCAAAAGGGATGTCACTATGACCAGGATGGAGTCTAAATTGAAGAAGGAAATGACAGATTAAGGATGAGAGACAAATCTGAGTACCACTGGAAATAGCATGAATAATACGTACCATAAAAGAGGTCAAGTCAGTTTTATTACCTGACCGAGGATACAGATTAGACACAAAGATTCTATGGAGCACTCTGTATTTGGGTAACAGAGACCTTGCGGGAAGCATATTCCCTTTTCGTGTCCATTGGACATCCATGTTACACAAATCTCTAGTGAGCATACGTTTTTCAGAAATTGAGGGTTTATCAGTTAGGTTATGGATAGGAATACCGTCATCATTTACAGGAATCTCCATAAGGGCTGAAATTAAATGTCGATCAATTTCAAATGGCCCTTCACTAGTAGATATTTTAAAGTTAAACTATCCAGTGAGAAGTCACTTATGCATGTAAACATGGATTGAGCAATGGACCGGTATGCAGGCCCACCCCAATGCAATAAGTTAGCCCAACCTACAGCTTCAAGCAAAGGTAGGATACCAAAAGGTGCAATATGGTTAACATCAACAGGATGTTCAACAATCACATTACGAGCTCTAAGGTCTATACCATAAGAAGGATCATTAGTAGGCTCAAGAAGATGACGTTTTGTCAATCTGGAGGAAGTAGAAGGACCACGGGAAGTAGATTTTTTACCTCTAGAAGCCATTTGCAACAAAGATATCAAGAAATTAAGAAGTTGCAAAGGATTGAGAAGAGGGTTTCTTCAAATCAGATTTTTCAAAAATCAAACCCCAAATCTCAATGAAATCAGAAATAAAAAGCTTCAAGATAGACAAGAGAGTAATCTAGACACTGATTTGCAATAAAAATGTAAATGGAACACTAACCTTGAAGAACAAAGATGGTGGGTTCGACAAGTCGAAGCTCGGCTCCTTTGAGAGAAAAAAGGAAATGAGGAAGAAAGCAAAAATCCCCAAATTTAAGTGATTTTCGATATCTACGACTGATCGTAGGTATCTACGACCGGTCGTAGGACGACTGGTCGAGTACACTCACGACAGGTCGAAGGAAGTCCAGAAAAGCATATTTCTTACAATTTTTTAAAGAAAATGAATTTAAACCTAGCAAATATATACACTATGATACATGTAGGCATAAATAATCATTTTGAAATACACATGCCAAGATTAAATTTCATCTTATTAAACCTAATTTTATCAAGAGGTTTTGTGAAAATATCAGCTCTTTGATCTTCAGTAGGAATATATTCTAGAGATATAACTTTTTCTTCTACCAATTCCCTAATATAATGAAATCTAATGTCAATGTGCTTAGTACGAGAATGCTGAATAGGATTTTTTGAAATATTTATTGCACTGGAATTATCACAATGCAATAACATAGAATCTTGTTAATTCCATAATCACTCAGCATTCGTTGCATCCAAACAAGCTGTGTACATGCATTACCAGCTGCGATATACTCAGCTTCAGCTGTTGAAAGTGATATAGAATTTTGTTTCTTACTAAACCAGGAAACTAGACAATTTTCAATGTAAAAACAACCACCACTGGTTGATTTTCTATCATCTAGATTACCAGCCTAGTCAACATCCGAGTACCCAGCTAATTGGACACTAGTCTCATGAGGATACCAGAGACCGAGATTTACAGTACTTGCAACATATCTAATAATTCGCTTGACAGCAATCAAGTGTGATTCTTTAGGATCAGATTGATATCTTGCGCAAATATCAATACTCAGAGAAATATCAGGTCTACTAGCAGTTAAATACAACAAACTACCAATCATACTCTGATAAAGTTTTGAATCAACATTTTTACCATTATAGTCTTTTGAGAGTTTCAGGGTAGTACTCATCGGAGTATCAAAATTCTTACCATTCTCAAATCCAAATCTCTTGATTAGATTCAAGGCATACTTAGATTGAGAGATGAATATTCCTTCAGGTTGCTGCTTAACTTGCAAACCAAGGAAATAAGTCAATTCCCCAACCATGCTCATTTCAAACTGTGATTTCATCAAGTCTGCAAACTCAATAGTCAAGTTAGTACAAGTTGATCCATAAATGATATCATCAACATAAATTTATACTATTAAGATATGATCATTATGTTTTTTAACAAATAGAGTTTTATCAACAGATCCCATTTGAAAATTGTGACTTAAAAGAAATTTTGTTAGTTTCTCATACCATGCTCTAGGTGCTTGTTTTAATCCATAAAGTGTCTTTTTAAGCCGATACACATAATCAGTATTTTTGGGATCTTCAAAACCCATTGGTTGTTCAACATAGACTTCTTCATGTAAGTCCCCATTTAGAAAAGCACTTTTTACATCCATCTGATAGATCTTTATCTTTCTAAAATATGCAATGAATATAAATAGTCTGATAGATTCAAGACGAGCTACTGGTGCAAAAGTTTTATCGAAATCAATTCTTTCAATTTGAGTATAACCTTGTACCACTAATCTAGCCTTGTTTCTAATTATATTTCCACATTCGTCAGACTTATTTTTGAAAATCGATTTTGTTCCAATGATGTGTTTATCTTTAGGTCTTGGTACGAGATACCAAACATCATTTCTTACGAATTGGTTAAGTTCTTCTTACATCGCAACAATCCAGTTCTCATCAGCAAGAGCTTCTTTTACATTGGATGGTTCTATTTGGGATGTAAAACATACATAATTACTTAAATCCTCAAGTTGTCTACGGGTGCGAACACCAGTGAGAGGGTTTCCAAGAATCTGAGTAGTTGGATGATCTTTAACAGTCCTCAATTCAGATTCAGTCTGATTTGATGAAGTATCGGGTTTATCAATGACTAGAACTTCATCATTATCTGAATTAGAGATAGGCTTATTTAAGTGATCATCAATGACAACATTGATGGATTCTTGAATCACACCAGTCATTTTGTTCAGAACCCTATAAGCATGACTGTTTAAGGAGTATCCTAGAAAAATCCCTTCATCACTTTTTGTATCGAATTTTTCCAAATTTTCACGATCACGTAAAATATAGCATTTGCTGCCAAAAACTCGAAAGTATTTAACAGTAGGCTTTTTATTGAACCACAATTCGTAAGCCGTTTTATTATTATCTTTGCTAGTGTAGACTCGGTTAATAATATAGCAAGCTGTGTTGACTGCTTCAGCCCAAAGATTTTTAGAGAGCTTCATGCTATTCAACATGACATTAGCCATTTCTTGAAGTACTCTATTCTTTCTTTCAACAATTCCATTTTGTTGTGGAGTTTTGGGAGCAGAGAATTCATGTAATATTCCTTGGTCGGTACAGAACTTCTCAAAATTGCTATTCTCAAATTCAGATCCATGATCACTACGAATCTTACTGATTTGAGAACATTTTTCAGTTTGAATCCTTCTGAGAACTTTACTTACTTCTTCAAGGGTTTCAGATTTATCCCTTAAAAAGACTACCCATGTAAATCTGGTAAATCATCAACTATTACAAGATATACTTTTTCCCACCACGACTTTCCGTTCTGGTAGGTCCTATCAGATCCATGTGGAGGAGTTCGAGTGGTCTTGATGTGGTATTTGAATTCACCTTTTTGTGTGAGTTCCTTGTTTGTTTGCCTATCTGGCACTCACCACATATTTTATCTAATTTCTGAAGTTTGGGTAAACCTCTTATAAGTTCTCGTTTGCTCAATCTATATAAATTTCGATAATGTACATGTCCAAGACGTTTGTGCCATAAATCAGTCTCGTCTGTATGGACCATGTGACATGTTTGATTAGATGAGCTGGATTCGCTAATAATATAGCAATTTTCAGATGTTCTATGTCCAGTTAATATTACAGAACCCTTATTGTTTAGTATCTCACAGCTTTGATTAGAAAACGAACACTATGGTTATTATCACATATTTGAGATATACTAAGCAAGTTATGTTTTAAGCCTTCAACATATAAAACATTTTTAAACACAGGAAGATTAAAAAGTTGAACCGTACCTTGGCCTATAATCTTGCAGTTGCTACCATCACCAAATGTGACTGAACCATCAGTCATATCCTTCAGATCTGTGAATAAGGCTTTGTCCCCTGTCATATGCCTGGAGCATCCACTGTCTAGGTACCATTTTGAATGACTTGTTGCTTTGAAAGCAATGTGAGCAACCAAGCAGGTGACTTTTGGAACCCATTTCATAACTGTTTTAGGTTTAGGAACATAGTTGGTCTTCTTATGTTTATAGTTGTAAGAATGACCTATAGAGTTAGATTTTAAGAGCTCCTTGAGTAAATCAACTATCTTTTCAGCTAGTGGATTTCGTTTCTGATTAAAGTTGACATGGCTGCTTCTAGGTTTTTGAAAAGTTTTTGAATTTCTAGAAAAATCTTGATAAGTACTTTTCCCTTTTGAGTTTGAGGACTCTCCTTTAACAAACATAGGAGGAGTATACTTTTGTTTAGGAGGTAGATTTTTATCATATCCCAACCGGATAGATCGCCACATTTTCTTGATCCGGATAAAAGTTTTTCTAACTTTGGATCTCCTTGGGCATATTTCCATGTGTCCTTTAGACTCAGAAGAGAAGATACTTCAGTTTTGAGTTTCTCAATTTCAGATTTCAAATCAATAATTAGGGAGTTCTTGAATTCCAAATCGCATTTTGATTTTCAAAACAATCTGAAATTTGTGATTTTTCTAAGACAAGCGATTCAAAACATTCTTTGAGTTTAGAAAACTTTTCTTTTTGAAGTTTAAGTTTGACAGCAATTTTACAACTTTCCTTATATAGGGCATTGTAAGCATCTTGAAGATCATCTTCATTTTCACATTCACTACTCAGATTTTCTTCACTTGTTGAGTCATTATCTGAAAATGTGAATTTGGCTAGAGTCATAAGAGCTTTAACCTCATTGCTCAACTCAGTTTCAGAATCTTCTGATTCAGAAGAAGCTTCAGAATCAGATGATTCATCCCATGTAGCCAACATACCCTTCTTCTTGGATTTGTCCTTTTTAGGACATCTATTTGCTAAATGCCCATATTCTTGACAGTTGTAACATTGACTATCTTTCAAAGATTTTCGAAATTTAGGTCTAAACTTCTTTTTATCATTTGATTTTTGAAAATCAACCCTTTTCTGCTTTTGAAAATCTTGTAAAATTTTTTAGCTAAAAGAGCCATATCATCTTCTGAATCAGAATTTTCTTCTGAATTATATTTAGAAGATTTTAGTGCGATAGATTTACCTTTAGGAGCTTTAAAGTTTAACTCGTAGGTTTGTAGAGAACCAACTAGTTCTTCTACCCTCATATTATCCGTATCACGAAGTTCCTGGATCGCGGTTACTTTAGAATTGAACCGTCAGGAAGTGAGCGTAATATCTTTGCACACACTTTACTTTCTGGGATTTTATCGCCAAGACCCCACATTGAGTTTACAATGTCATTCAATCTAGTGTAGAAGTCCATAAACATTTCATTTTCCTCCATATGAATTTCTTCAAATTTGTTGTGAGGAGTTGGACTTTAGATTTTTTGACAATTGTAGTACCCTCGTGTGTCATTTCTAATATATCCCAAGCTTGCTTTACAGTATCACATGAAATGATTCTTTTGAACTCATCCAGTGATAGTGCGCAAGTGATTGCATTTAGTGCTTTAGCATTTGCACTACTCTCACTTTTCTGAAGTGTGGTCCATTGGTAATATGGTGTAACTTTCATAGATTTTGAACCATCAACCCCAGTAACTTCCATGACAGGAGGTTTCCATTCAGTCACTATGGCTTGCCACACATTTTCATCCATTGACTTGAGGAAGATCCTCATTCTGGCTTTCCAATAGGCATAGTTGGAGCCATCAAATGGTGGAGGTCTCGTGACTGAAAGGCTATCAAAATTTGACATCTTTTAAATAGCTTAGATCGTTAGCTCAGGAAATAAATCCAAAATAAATAGCAATAAGAACGAGCTATTAGGCTTTGATACCACTTGAAAAGGCCTAGCTATATGTCCTAGAGGGGGGGTGAATAGGACAATGCCAAATAAAAACTTATAACAGCGGAATTAAAAGAAAATGATAGCCAAAGTAAATCACAATGCAGGAAAGTGAAACAACCTCAAAATTTAGATCTTGAGAGGTTGATACAAATGTTGTTCTAAGGACAACCTTTCACCAAAAACCAGAGTTTATGGTAGGACAACCTTATTTCTAGAAAGATCTTTGTATCAAATCTCAAACCAAAGAGGAATAAAGAAATAAATACAAACTGAATTGAAATAAATTGTAATTACAAATGTATTGTTCTAGGGACAGCCATACACCATAAAAATGGCAGGGCAACCTTGCTGGAACAACTTTAAAGGAAATTTAAATTCAAGCTGATAAAGAAATAGCAGAAAATAAATTCTAAACTATTACAAAATTCTCACAAAGCTTGAATTAAATGATTACAACATTCACCACATTCATACATCCCACAAAAGAATAATTAAAGATTAGAAATATAAATCATTCAACCATCACACTAGGGATTATAGTAGTTCGCCTGTGTGTTCACCAACTGTTAAACAACAGCCACACAAAATGCTACTCCACTCCTAATATCCTCACACAGGGGATATTAGCGTTCACTAACAAAATAGGTTTTCTCAGGTTCACCAAAAACCTTTACAATTGTGTCTTTGTCTGTGGGCTTACACAATAATAAAAAACCCCTCTTCTGAGTTTTCCTGGCTCTCCTCAGATAACCAATACAACAATATTTTTCTGGCAAATCTTGAAACAAACAAAAATAGAAAGGAATTTACAATTAAATGTAAAATACCTGATTATCTCCTTCGTTGTAGCAGCCCGGTAGAACCAAGTCAGAGTAGATGATTGAATGTCCAAGTTCAATGTCCAGTACTCAATTACAATGGTTCTAATTCTAATAGATTTTAAATTAACCAAGTAGGGCTTGCCTTAATTGATTTTGATTCCAAAGAAAGGGAATAGCGATTCCTCTTATCAAATTAGATTGGAATAGCAGAAACAAAATCAATTAAATAAAGCTAAGGAAAGAGAATATTAAATAAGCACACTTAGCTTAGATGGAGCACAGAAATATCTCTCAGAAGTTCGACGAAGATTGGCTTGAATGGATTAATTAATTCGATGATTTCTTCTGAGATTCGTGCTCTATTTATAGGTGAGCAGATCGCATCTTCGACTGGTCTAAGGTGCCCTTCGACTAGTCGAAGAAATAACAAATTTGAAAAAAATCGGGCTCGATAAACTTTGACCGTTCTACGACTGGTCGTAGGTCACCTTCGACTGGTCGAAGGTCTCCTTCGACTGGTGGAAGACCTTGTGAATTTATCGCTGGACTTTGTGTCGAAGAATTACGACGGTCGAAGAACCAGTCGACACTGTTCCTACGACTGGTCGAAGAATCCCTGGACTAGTCGAAGCCTAACAGAAATATCCGATTTTTGTAACAACTTACGACTTATCAAGGAATTTCTTAGACTGGTCGAAGCAACTCTAGGACTAGTCGAAGAAGGCCTAGGACTAGTCGAAGAACTGACCAAACTTATGTAAAATAAACATTTGATTTATGTATCCAAAGTGACCTACTTCTAAGGTCAACCTAAGGTCAGTCAAACCTCAACCATGAAGTAAGGACATTGAAATATTAGGAACTAGTGACCTTGAAGTATGAGCCTTGAAGTCTTGATGTAGCTCAATCTTGAAAGAGTCTTGAATTCTTTATGAACTGCTTTGTACATGTCTTGAGTTCTTTATGAACTGCCTTATATTCTTCTTGAAGTCTTGCAGCTTGAGTCATGTCTTGCGAGTAGTTCTTGCATTCAAGTTTGATCTTTGTACTTGTGAGCTTAGCTTGTTGTGAACTTAACTTGTACATGAATATTGATCTTTGAGAGAGCTTCACTTATGCAAGATATATAACAGTGATTTTGGCACCACAAATTTGACAACAAACAGGGATATAAAATATAGCACTTACAAATTCCTCTCAAGATTACACACCGGCACATTAGGTAAGCATAGTTATGAAACAAGCATACAAAACAATACATGATACAGGTCTTATTAGATGCATGGATGCGTGAATGCAATCATCGCCCCGGGGATGCTTATCCGTGCGGACAGTGGGCCGTCACCCATGCAATCATCGAACCTGGGAAACATCAACCAGTCGGAATCATCGAACCTGGGAAATATCATCCAGTCGGAACAATGCGTGACATGTATGTATGATTAGCCAAGTAATTATTAGTCCATTTACAACCAGCCAATTTAGATAAGCTCAAAGGTCACTACGGGAGCACATGGCCCAGCGTAGGCCGACAGCTCGGGCATAGGTCTCATACCACCATCCCCGGCTCATGAGACTACCATCTTAGAATGTTTAATGAAACCCTATCGACTAGTGGTCAATCATATTACTGTATATGGGGCTTACTATCGCATGGTTGCACAGTGTAAAACATCAAATCCATATAAGGAAAATATCAAATAAAACCACGTAGGGCAAATATCAAAATATGTCGCATAGGGCGAATACCAAAACCATACGATAAAAACCATCCTTAAAAATCATTGAGCACAATAACCCTGGATGGTAGGCCCATGTCAATGATCCATCTAGACCACCACTCAATAACCACCAAGTCGAAGGTCCATTACGATCACAACTAGTCAAGTTGCATCCCAAGTATGGGTGTACATTCACATGTGGGAAATCCCCACTAATGTACCAGTTTTAAAGTCCATAAGCAATACACAGATAATCCACAAGCATGAACAAATATACACGATGAACATTAAGCAGGTAATACAACAATTCAATTTCCACCAGCTAACACATGTGGTTATAAGAGAGAGACATCAATTATGAATTTAAATAAAAACTATAACTTAAGCTAATGAGAAGATGGAAAGCTCAAGGGGAAGAATCATCACCTTATAGATCGGATCGCCACTAATGTTGCTAGGAAGTACGTGTGCCCTTAGAATCAACTCCTACCATAAATCAAGATGTACAATTAGATCGAAGTTCTGTACACTACCTAGGTTTAAGATCATGGCCTAAGATATGAATTATTTATCTTAGGATTTTTACTGTATAGTTAGGATTTCCTCTTAGGGTTTAGTTAAATTTAAATTCTAGGATTTAAATGTTAGTTGGTGTAAAACTAGTCACCATGTAATTTAACACATATAACATAAGTACTAATATTAATGCAGTATAATTAATATAAGCTCATCATGGTAATAATTTTTATTACAATCGAAATAAGATGATATTACCGAAGGTAATATTTTCAAGTGACATATACCATGTAATTATCATTAATGATGTTTTCATTTATGTTAACTAATATTAGTGCAACATGTTGGTAATAATCATTGTAATGCTAGATAATATTATGACCTACTATCATGATAATATCTAAGTACGACAAAACAATACACTAGCATTTAATGATAATATTATTTTATTTTCTTGTCTGTGTTAACTATAAATCATTTACTATGGCTATGCATTTCTACTATTAGCGATCTTAATAATGATAGAAATGGTAATATTGATCTCAATATAACGAAACAAGTGTAGCCTAGAAGGAGAACATTTACTTACTTGTGTCGACTCGGTTTGAGTCGAGCCGACTCGGCTCCACTTAACCACTCGTCCTACTTTCTCTCCTTCACTGCCTCTCCTCCCACTCTCTCTTCCTTCTTCTTATGTAGAGAAGTCCAGCAGCCCTGGACTTATTCAACAATGAGTCAGCAGTCCGACTCAGTGAGTTGACTCTTTGATTTCTCTTCATCAGTCCGATCGTGTTAGTGTGACGTCGTTTTGAACGTTAGTTCCTCCATTCCCTCGTTCTCCTCATTTCCTTTTTCTTCCTTTTTTTCATCTCTTTTCTTCTGCTGCTGGAAAATCCCAGCCATATTCGAACTAGCCCCACCTGGTTGGAACCGCCCAACTCAGTCTCGTCTTAGCTCGGTTGAGCTCAACCCGGATCCCTCGCTCACCATTCCCATCTCTCTCTCTCTCTCTCTCTCTCTCTCTCTCTCTCTCTTTCTCTCTGCTCTTCCTTCCTATCTTCTCTCCTTTCTTTGATGCAGCTGCAACCAGCTCGGGACCCATCCTGACTGAGTCCGAACGAGTCAGCGGCGCGGTTCTGGTCGGTTCAAGTCAGTGCAACAACGCACCATCCTTTCCTCCAATTCTTCTCCCTCTGCTTCTCTTCCATTTCTTTCCTTTCTCATTCCATCTTCTTTCTTCCTTCTTTTAAACAACAGCACCCAGCAGCACCGTTGGATGAAGAGACCGACGGAGAAGATGATCCGCCATTAATGGCAGATTAGGACTCGGTGGATATTCCTCCCATCTGCTCCTTCTAGACAATTCGTATGGGTCTAGGAAGCTCCCAGACAATTTTTCTCAAAGCTTGGAGAGGATTAGGGTGGTGGGTTCACTGGAGAAGGGAAGCGGCGGGGGAGAGTTGTTTTTTTGGCTCTTCTTTCTCTCTCTCTCTCGTCTCTCTCTCTCTCTCTCTCTCTCTCTCTCTTTTATCCGAACCTAGCTTTGGAGGGCTCGGATTGGTTCTCCATGGACGGCTAAGATTGAAAGTCCTCCTCTCACGCGGATTGCTGAGTTGGCTAGGAGAGGGAAATTTCTATTTTAGGAAACAGTGTGTTTTCAGCCTCACTTGCGGCGAGGATCGTGTGCAATCACATGTGTGGAATAGCCTGAAACCTACAGGGTTTTGGTTGCACCTGAGCCCTCTGTCAGATGGACGGTTTGGATTGTCTATATGGATAGTGTAAGTGGGCCACAGGCCATCACAAACGGACTTCTGTTCGACCGTTGTAAACGCAATGCGAGAGAGAAATCTCTCCGATTTTGGAAAGACGTGGGTCAGACCCGCCTGACCGAGCTCCATGGTCCCGTGCACTGCGTGCGCACAAGCCCCATGCACGCACATCATATGAGTGGGGTCCACAGTGATGTTTGTGATAAATCCACCCCGTCCATTATGTTTTATGGCTTAATTGGGCCATCTAGACCGGAGATGAGGTAGATCCAATACTCAGGTGGGTCGTGTTAATTGAACAAGGATTTATAAGTGTCTCTAGTGACGATCCGATGGCCGGATATTCCCGAGATCGAACGTCAATGGCTAAAAGGGTCATATTGGTTGTTCGTATGCCTTTTGTAATGAATGGCTACCCAGAGACTAATATTAATACAAATTTTTATTATTTTTATATGTTACTTAGAATTACAACATTTAAAATCTCATTCACACACACACACACATATATATACACACACATAAATGCTAATATCAACATACTTCTACATACATGCTACTAATCACATATCTATTAATATATAATTCATTACATTATAAATAAACATATGTATGCATGAATTAAAATCATATTTGTATTGAGTAATATTGTTGGATGATATAAAATTTTATTAAAATTTCTAATAATCTTTGTATACACTTTTCTAAAGGATATTTAATACTACATAAATATTTATAGTTCAATTATATAATGTAGAATTATTATTCCTCATGTTTATTTAATAAAACATTATTTTCATAATATTTCATATACATTAATTACATACATGTCACTCTATTACAATACATTTTCATATATTATTTATTTTGTATATAAATTATCAAAACACGTCCATAACCTTTTAATCCATGTTTGTGTAAAATTTATAATATAATAAATAGATAAAATAATACACTTAGTATATACATTATTTGACTACTGGGTGGTTTGATATGTGGATAGGGATCACCTTTGATGGTCAGATTTAATACTAGGATGTACGTAAATGTTCACTAAGCTAGGTTTATATTTATCTCTAAATTTGGTTACATGGTAACACCCGAGTACTAAGAGTAGGGGTGTTACATACCTGCTCCCATCTGATGATATGTGAAGGATCAGGGATGTATTTCTTCAGCATAGATACATGAAAGACGTTATAATGCTTATGTTTGTATGGAGTGTGTTTTGTCACAAATTTGGCAAAGGGGGAGATTGTAAGTGCTATGGTTTTTAGCCCCTATAATTGTCAAATTTTGTAGTGCCAAAACCTCTTGGAATCTGTCTTATGTAGCGCATCAATATATTCAAGACAATGTAAATCATGTATAAGGACAATGGTCTTTACTTCGAGAACTTTTTATGCAAGATCAAGTACATAGTTCACTCCTTCAAAGTCTCAAAGTTCAAGGTTTCAAAGCTATCTGTAAAGGGAAGACAATAGTCTGTACTTTGGGACTCAAGACTCTAGGCGAAGATCAACTCAAGTTCAAGCATCAATGTAACTACAAATTCAAGCTTCAAAAGTTCTCAAGTTCAAGCCTCTATATATGTCAAGACCTCAAGCTTCGTGAACTTCGAAGATCATCTATCAACCAAAGGAAAAGAAGTATCAATGTTCATACATCATGGATAAGGTATGAATAACCTCAAATTGACCTTAGGGTAGGTCATTTTGAATACCTAATTCAATTAGATCATTTTATAAGAGAATAGACTGTTTATCGACTAGTGCTGGACTCTGTTCGACTAGTCCTAGCACTGGCTCGACCAGTCCAAGTAATTCCACGATCAGTCCTAAGGTTGTTGCAAATTTGTGGAATTTTTTGTTAAGCCACGACCAGTCCTGGAGACTGCTCGACCGGTCGTGTGAACAGTGCTCGACTGGTTCTCGACCAGTCCTGCAACTATGACTCAAAGTCTAGCAACTTAATCTATTTCACACAACCAGTCGTGGACAAGTCACGACCAGTCGTGGAGGTCCCTCGATTGGTCGTACAAGACCTATGACCAGTCGTGGAACGGCTTTATCCAATCGCGCTCAAAATTTCACAAAGTTATTGGTCCTACGACCAGTTGTAGTGTCCACAGGACCAGTAGTGAACGCATTTTCTTCATCTATAAATAGAGCACGAATTTCAGAGTATTTCATTCAATTCAAGCTAATTCAATTCGTCACTCTGAGAGATAAGTTAGTGTTCTTTTTAAGCTATATTGTGCTCATTTAATATTCTCTTAATTTAGCTTTTTATATTTGATTTTATATTTTTATTCCATTCATATTTGAAGAAGGGATTGAGATTGCCCTTTTCTTGGAATCAAAATCAAATAGAGCTAGCCCAACTTGATTTAATTTAAAATCAATTTAGAACCTAGAACCATTTCATAAGTGAGTTTGGACATTGAACTTCTACGTTGAAATTCTACTCCGAATTGGTTCTTCCGGGCTGCATTAAAAGGAGAATATCTTAGTATTTTACAGTTATTGTAAATTCCTTTATTTTGGTTTTTGAGATTGTGCTAGAAAAATCTCTGTTTTGGTTTGTCTGAGGTGATCTAGAAAACTCAGAGTGTGGGGTTTTTGAATTGTGTAAGCCTACTTGAAAGACACAATTGTGAGGATTTTAGGTGAACTTGGAAAAACCTATTTTCATAGTGAACGCTAATATCCAATGTGTGAGGATATTAGGAGTAGAGTAGTTGTGTGGTTGTTTTTCTAAACAGTTGGTGTACACACAAACGAACCGCTATAATTCTTTGTGTCTTGTGGATTGATTGTTTATTTATTTGTGTGAATGATTGTAATTTCCTTTTTGCATTGTGGAGAATGTTGTAATTTCTTTTATGCAAATGTGGGGAATATTGTAATAGCTTAGATTTTATTCCATTGCTATTTATTTTTTATCCCTCTGTATCAGTTTGAGTTTTTGATGCACAAATGTTCTAGTAAGGTTGTCCTGCCATAAACCCTTGGTTTTATGGTGCAAGGTTATCCTTAAAATAACATTTGTATCAACCTCTCAATACTCGTTCTTTTGAGGTTGTCATTAAATTCAGCATTGTGGGATTGTCTATTGCTATCTGTATTTAATTTATTTAAATTTCACTGTTAATTTTTTTAATTTGGCAGTCCTATTCATCCCCCCTCTAGGACATATAGCTCGGCCTTTTCAAGTGGTATCAGAGCCTAATAGCTCATTTTTGTTATTTCTTTTGGATTAATTTCCTGAGCTAATCGATCTGAGCTATTTGAGGTGTTAAATTTTGATAGCCTTTCAGTCACTAGGCGTTCACCATTTGATGGCTTCAATTATGCCTATTGGAAAGCCAGAATGAGGATTTTCCTAAAATCCATGGATGAGAGTGTGTGGCAAGCCACAATGACTGAATGGACCCCTCTTACCACTGAAGTAACTGGTACCGACCAGTCCAAATCTATAAAAATCTCACCTTATTTTTCTTGGACCACACTTTAGAAAAGTGAGAGTAGTGCCAATGCAAAAGCACTAAATGCAATCACTTGTGCACTATCACCGAAAGAATTCAAAAGAATTATATCCTATGATATTACAAAGCAAGCCTGAGATATTTTAGAAATAACACACGAGGGAACAACAATTGTCAAGAAATCTAAAGTCCAAATCCTCACAACCAAATTCGAGGAAATACGTATGGAGGGAAGTGAAACTTACGGACAATACGAGGGTAGAAGAATTGGTTGGGTCTTTACAAACCTATGAGTTGAATTTTAAAGCTCCTAAAGGTAAATCAATTGCCCTTAAATCTTCTAAATGTTTTTCTCAAGAAAATTGTAGTAATTCTGATTTAGAAAATTCTGAAGATGATTTGACCCTTTTAGCTAAAAAGTTTTATAAAAGTTTCAAAATTAAAAAGAGGGTTGATTTTCAAAAATCTAATGATAAGAAAAAATGTAAATCTAAAACTTGAAAATCATTAAAAGATAGCTAATGTTACAACTACATGAATATGGGCATTTAACGAACAAGTGTCCTAAAAAGGACAAACCTAAAAAAGAAAGGAATGTTGGCTACTTGGGATGAATCTTCTGGCTCTAAAGCCTCTTCTGAATCAGAAGATTCTGAAACCGAGTTGGGCAATGATGCTAAAGCCCTTATGACTCTAGCCAAATTCATTTTTTCATATTATGATGATTCAACTAGTGAAGAAAATTTGAATAGTGATCTTGAAAATGAAGCAGATCTTCAAGATGCTTAGAATGCCCTATACAAAGAAAGTTGTAAGATTGTGGTAAAACTAAAACTTCAGAAAGAAAAGGTTTTGAAACTTAAAGAAAATTTTGATACTCTTGTTTTAGAAAAATCCCACATTTTAGATTGTTTTGAAAAGACTAAATGCGATTTGGATTTCAAAACCTCCCTTATTGAAAATCTTAAATCTGAAAATGAAAAACTAAAACTTGAAGTCTCTTCACTTTTGAGTTTAAAAGACACTTAGAGGTATGCGCAAGGTGATCCTATGTTAGAAAAACTATTATCTGGATCCAGAAAATGTGGCGACCGATCCGGTTTGGGCTACAACGAAACTACTCCAAAGTTTGTGAAAGTTGAGTCTTCAAACTCAAAAGGGAAAAGTTCAAAGCAAAATTATTCTAAAAATTCTAAAACTTTTCAATCCTTAAAACCTAAAAGCAACCATTTCAACTATAAAAATTAGAATTGTAATCCTTTGGCTGAGAAAATTGTTGATTTACTTAAGGAGCTCTTAAAATCTAACTCAAAAGGTCGGTCTTATATCAGCTACAAACACAAGAAGACCAAATATACTCTTAAACCCAAAACTGTAATGAAATGGGTTCCTAAGGTTACTTGCTTGGTTGCCCACACTGCTTTCAAAGCTTCAAGCCATTTAAAGTGGAACCTAGACAGTGGATGCTCCAAGCACATGACTGGTGACAAAGGTCTGTTCACCAATCTTAAAGAAATGATTGATGGTTTAGTCACATTTAGTGATGGTAGCAACTGCATAATTATTGGCCAAGGTACGGTTCAACTTTCTAACCTCCCTTTATTTGAAATGTTTTATATGTAGAAGGTTTAAAACACAACTTATTAAGCATTTCTCAAATATGCGATAAAAATCATAGCATAAAATTTTCCAACCTAGGGTGTGAAATTTAAATAAAGATGGTTCAGTAATATTAACTGGTCGTAGAACTTCTGAAAACTGCTACATTGTAAGTGAGTAGAGCTCGTCTAATCTATCGTGCTACATGGTCCATACCGATGAGGCCGAGTTATGGTATAAACACCTTGGACATGTACACTACCGTAACTTGTATAGACTAAGCAAAAGAGAGTTAGTAAGATGCTTACCCAAAATACAAAAAATAGATAAAATATGTGGCAAAGGCCAGATTGGCAAGTAAACTAGGAGCTCTCACAGAAAGGTGGACTCTAATGCCACATCTAAACCTCTCGAACTCCTCCATATGGATCTGATTGGACCTACTAGAACGGGGAGTCGAAGTGACAAAAAGTATTTTCTGATAATCGTTGATGACTTTACCAGATATACTTGGATAGTTTTCTTAAGAGACAAATCAGAAACTCTCGATGAAGTTAAAAGGGTACTTAGACGTATCCAAACTGAAAAAGAGACTCAAGTCTATAAGATCCGTAGCGATCATGGATCAGAAGTTGAGAATAGCTGTTTTGAGAAGTTTTGCAGTGATCAGAAAATATCACATGAATTCTTTGTGCCTAAAACACCACAACAAAATGGCATAGTTGAAAGAAAAAATAGAGTGCTTCAAGAAATGACAAATGTAATGTTAAATAGTATGAAGCTCCCTAAAAATTTTTGGGCACAAGCCGTAAATACTGCATGTTATATAATTAATCGTGTGTATACTAGAAAATGAAACGGTAAAATGGCTTATGAAATGTGGTTTGATAAGAAGCCTACTGTCAAATACTTTCGAGGTTTTGGCAGTAGGTGCTACATTTTATGTGACCGAGAAAATTTGGGTAAGTTTGACACAAAAAGTGATGAAGGGATATTTTTAGGGTATGCTCTGAATAGTCGAGCATATCGAGTTCTTAATAAGAGGACCGGTGTAATTCAAGAATCAATTAATGTGGTTATTGATGATCACTTGAATACACCTGTCTCTAGTTCAGATAATGATGAAGTACTTCTAATTGATAAACCGGATTCTTCATCAAATCAAAATAACTATGAACTAAGGACTGTTAAAGACCATCCATCTAATCGAATTCTTGAAAACCCTCTCACTGGTGTACGCACTCATAGATAATTAGAAGATATGTGTAACTACGTATGCTTTACATCTCAGATAGAACCGACTAAAATAAAAGAAGCTCTTACTGACGAAAACTGGATAGTTAGAATGTAAGAAGAGCTTAATCAATTTGTTAGAAATGATGTTTGGTACTTAGTTCCTAGACCTAAAGATAAACATATTATCGTAACTAAGTGGATTTTCAAAAATAAGTCTGCTGAACTTAGTAATATAATTAGAAACAAGGCTAGACTGGTTGTACAAGGGTACACTCAAATTGAAGGCATCGATTATGATGAAACCTTTGCCCTAGTAGCTCGTCTTGAATCAATCAAACTATTTATATCCATTGCTTGTTTTAGAAAGTTTAAAATTTATCAAATGGATGTAAAGAGTGCTTTTTTAAATGGTGATTTACATGAAGAAATATATGTTGAACAACCAACGAGTTTTGAAGACCCTAAGAATACTGATCATGTCTATCACCTAAAAAAGGATCTCTACGGTTTAAAACAAGCTCCCACGACATGGTATGAAAAATTGACTAAGTTTTTACTAAGTCATAACTTTATAATAAGAAGTGTTGATAAAACTATGTTTGTTACGAAACATAATGATCACATTTTAATAGTACAAATTTATGTTGATGATATTATTTATGGATCTACCTGTACTAACATGACTGTTGAGTTTGCAGATCTTATGAAATCTAAGTTCGAAATGAGCATGGTTGGAGAATTGAATTATTTTCTTAGGTTGCAACTTAAATAGCAACCTAAAGGTTTCTTTATTTCTCAAACCAAATATGCTCTGAACTTAGTTAAAAAGTTCGGATTTGAGAATGGAAACAATTTTGATACTCCTATGAGTACGACTTTAAAACTCTCAAAGGACTCTACAGGTAAGAGAGTTGATTCTAAATTATATCGCAGTATGATAGGTAGTTTGCTATATTTAACTGGAAGTCGACCTGATATTGCATTTAGCGTAGGGATTTGCTCTAGATATCAATCTGACCCTAAAGAGTCACATTTAATTGTTGTTAAGCGGATTATGCGATATGTCGAAAGTTCAGCTAATCTGGGTCTTTGGTATCCACATGATACTACTGTTCAATTAGTTAGTTACACTGATGCTAATTAGGCTGGTAATGTTGATGATAGGAAATAAACCAGTGGTGGAAGAAAATACAATTTCTTTGTAATACATTCCGACCGAGACTTGACTTGTTGACATTTTTCACGAAACCACTTGACAAAAGCAGGTTTAATAAATTGAAATTTAATCTTGGTATGTGCAATTTGAATTGATTAATTATGCATTTTTGTATTATATTATATATATTTGTTACTTTAAATGGTTAAAATTTCAAAATTCAAGAAAATTGCATATTTTTGGTTATGCACGACCAGTCGAGTACATACTCGACCAGTCATGGCACGACCGGTCGAGAATGTGCACGACTAGTCATGTAGCGTGGGTTTGACCTTTATTTGGGGGAAAATCCCTTTTTCTTTTATTTGGGGCTTCTTCTCTAACGAGTTTTAGCACAACCGGTAGAACCCATCTTCCTAGATCTTCAAGGTTAGTCCATTATTTCCATTTTCCTTTTAGATTTAAGTTCATTTTACTTCTTTTTCATCTTTGGAGTGATTTATTTCTTATTTCCTTGAGGTTTTTGGGGTTTCTTCTCTAAAATCTGATTTTGAAGAAACCCACTCTGCTTCTTTTGCAACCTTTTGATTCCTGGTATTCCTTGTTGGAAATGGAAGGTAGAGGTAAAAAGAAAACTTCCCGTGGAGATTCAACATCTAGATTGATACCTATCACAAAGCGCCACCTTCGGTCACCCGAAGATGATCCCTTTATGTGCGGGATTTGAGGTTGCGCAATCTTATAGTTGAACGATCTGTGTATGTTGAATATATTGCTCCTTTTGTACTCATTCCTCTTCTCCAATCTGTAGGATGGGATAACATTCTACATTGGGGTGGGCCGGCATACCGATCTATTCCGTAAGCTATATTTGCATGTATTTCTGATTTTTCAACTGAAAATTTAACTTTTATTATAGCATCTAGAGAAGGTCCATTTGAAGTAGACCGGCATTTGTTTTCTAGCCTAATGGACATACTTGTCAATGATGAAGGTATTTCAATTAGCTCTCTAGTAGCTAAACCATCTGAATTAGAAAAACGTGTACCTACTAGAGCATTATCCAATATAGATGTGCAATGCGCTTGCTTCAAAGTATTTGTTACCCAGATACAGGGTCCTTCACAAGATATTTATTTCAAATCTTTATTCTCGTTCTGTAACAAAACCTAACTCACCTCATTCATGGTTCGGATTTTGCATTCCATCATCTGTAGTGCATCTATTTATCTTCCTTCTTTGATCTGTCATTCCCTCATACAATTCCGTCTCCATCCTGGACACAGCGATATCCCTTTTACATATCTTATGACTGTGTTAGCCACTCATATGTTAGTTGCTATGCATGTTGGAGAGACTTCTATTCAACACCTTATTTTCAATAACTCAAATATAAACTAAATGAATTTGAGGTTGGATGATGGTGAAGTCAACGTGAGTGTTGGTGGAACTGAAGCTGAATGAAGAAGACGACGATTTACCTGTAGATGATATTAACATGGACAATATCTTTGATGAGATTGGATCAGATTCTGTGGTTGACCCTGATTATCAGCCTTCTGATTTTGTTGAGAGGTTACTTTCTCTTGAGGAATAGGTGGCTTATATTCATTTAACCCAGGATTCACAATTTGCTTATATGTGTAAATATATGAGGCGCATTAATAATGGTTTAATCTGATTGATCCATCTATTCCTGCTCCCTCTTCAAGATCTGATAAGTATTTTCTAATTTTGGATTGTAAATACTTTGCTTTCTTTCGGTTTGTGGGATTGACTTTAGTTGAACTTGGATGATGTTGATTGATAATTCTTAATCTTTATTTGCTTATGCATTTTCATATCTTGCTCCCTTTTTTATTCCTTGTTTATCTACATCCTATTTCTTATATAGGGTTCTTCCTTTATCATATTGTGACAAAAAAGAGGAGAATTTTGACATGCATGATGCTTATGTTTGTAATTTAAGGCATGTGGATTGTGGATGGAGGGATAGGAGTAAGGGAGAGTAGTAGCAATTGCCTATCTAAATGCTTGCTTTCTTGTTTATAACTGGTGCATGATTCTTTAACCAGGTTGACTGGTTTAAATTTATAACAGGTGCATGATTCTTTAACCAGGTTGACTAGTTTATATTTATAACTGGTGCATGATTCATTAACTAGGTTGACTGGTTTATATTGATAACTGGTGCATGATTCCTTGTGCGTATAATGCTTATGTATGTATGGAGTGTGTTTTGTCACAAATTTGACAAAGGGGGAGATTGTAAGTGCTATGGTTTTTAGCCCCTATAATTGTCAAATTTTGTAGTGCCAAAACCTCTTGGAATTTGTGCCTTATGTAGCGCAACTATATATTCAAAACAATGCAAATCATGTACAAGGACAATGGTCTTTACTTCGAGAACTTCTTATGCAAGATCAAGTACATAGTTCACTCCTTCAAAGTCTCAAAGTTCCAGGTTTCAAAGCTATCTCTAAAGGCAAGACAATAGTCTGTACTTTGGGACTCAAGACTCTAGGTGAAGATCAACTCAAGTTCAAGCATCAATGTAACTACAAATTCATGCTTCAAAAGTTCTCAAGTTCAAGCCTCTATATATGTCAAGACCTCAAGCTTCGTGAACTTCGAAGATCATTTATCAACCAAAGGAAAAGAAGTATCGACGTTCATACATCATGGATAAGGTATGAATGACCTCAGATTGACCTTAGGGTAGGTCATTTTGAATACCTAATTCAATTAGATCATTTTATAAGAGAATAGACTGTTTATTGACTAGTCCTGGACTTTGTTCGACTAGTCCTAGCACTGGGTCGACCAGTGCAAGAAATTCTACGACCATTCCTAAGGTTGTTGCAAATTTTTAGGATTTTTTGTTAAGCCACGACCGGTCCTAGAGACTGCTCGACTGGTCGTGTGAGCAGTGCTCGACTCGTTCTCGACCAGCCCTACAGCTACGACTCAAAGTCCAACAACTAAATCTGGTTCCACATGACCAGTCGTGGAAAAGTCACGACCAGTCGTGGATGTCCCTTGACCGGTTATATGAGGCCTATGACCAGTCGTGGAATGGCTTTATCCGATCGCGCTCAAAATTTTAAAAATTTGTTAGTCTTATGACCAGTCCTAGTGTGCACAAGACCAGTCGTGAACGCGATTTCTTCATCTATAAATAGAGCACAAATTTCATAGTATTTCATTCAATTCAAGCTAATTCAATTCATCACTCTGAGAGATAAGTTAGTGTTCTTTTTATGCTATATTGTACTCATTTAATATTCTCTTAATTTAGCTTTTTATATTTGATTTTGTATTCTTTATTTCATTCATATTTGAAGAAGGGATTGAGATTGCCCTTTTCTTAGAATCAAAATCAAATAGAGCTAGCCCAACTTGATTTAATTAAAAATCAATTTAGAACCTAGAACCATTTCATAAGTGAGTTGGACATTGAACTTCTACGTTGAAATTCTACTCCGAATTGGTTCTTCTGGGCTGCATCAAAAAGAGAACATCCAAGTATTTTACTATTATTGTAAATTCCTTTGTTTTGGTTGTTAAGATTGTGCCAGAAAAATCTCTATTTTGGTTTGTCTGAGGTGATCCAAAAACTCAGATTGTGGGGTTTTTGAATTGTGTAAGCCCACTTGAAAGACACAATTGTGAGGGTTTTAGGTGAACTTGGAAAAACTTATTTTCATAGTGAATGCTAATATCCACTGTGTGAGGATAATAGGAGTGGAGTAGTTGTGTGGCTATTTTTCTAAACAGTTGGTGTACACACAAGCGAACCATTATAATTCTTTGACTTGTGGATTGATTGTTTATTTATTTGTGTGGATGATTGTAATTTCTTTTTTGCATTGTAGAGAATGTTGTAATTTCTTTTATGCAAATGTGGAGAATGTTGTAATAGCTTAGATTTCATTCCATTGCTATTTATTTTTTATCCCTCTCTATCAGTTTGAGTTTTTGATACACAAACCGTTCTAGTAAGGTTGTCCTGCCATAAACCCTTGGTTTTTATGGTGCAATGTTATCCTTAGAGTAACATTTGTATCAACCTCTCAATACTCGTTCTTTCGAGGTTGTCTTTAAATTCAGCATTGTGGGATTGTTTATTGCTATCCTTATTTAATTTATTTAAGTTCCGCTATTAATTTTTTAATTTGACATAGCCCTATTCACTCTCTCCCCCCCCCCCTCTAGGACATATAGCTCAGCCTTTTCAAGCAGCAATCTCAACATGTCGCATATTGAGAGAGGGAGGGAGAGTGAGAGGGAGATCGAGAGAGAGGGTTGAGATCGGGAGAGGGAGGGAGAGTGAGAGGGAGATCGAGAGAGAGGGTTGAGATCGGGAGAGGGAGATCAAGGGAGCGGCAGATCGAGAGAGAGGGAGATTGAGAGAGAGGGTTGAGATTGGGAGATCGAAAGAGAAGGGAGATTGAGAGAGTGAGAGGGAGATTGAGACAGTGTGGATGCGAAATGAGGGAGACGGAGATGGCGTGGATGGAAATGAGGTATTCTTGGGCGTTTTGGCGTAAGGAAATGAAGAAAGTAATTCGGTAGTCTGTAGTAGATTTATAGTAATGTGACTTTCGGGCCATGTGGGGTCCACTCAGAGGTTACTAATTGAATCCATTCCGTCCATCTGTTTCAAAATAAAACAGTAAAACATAATAATAACAAATAAGAAGATCCAACACTCAACTGGGACACACCAACAAAACAGTGGAAATAATAGCGTATAACAGCAGCTATTCTAGTACGGTTTAGTGCCATTTCAAATCAGGAACGGCTTAAAGCTGTTTCTGAACCAAAATCCCAACCATACCGGTTTGACAATTTTGGTGTAGTGTAACATGCCACTCGTGTGGTACATTAGCATATGAAAATAGTGGATCCGCACATGAAGAAATAAAGTAGACATTACTTGAAAATGGTAGCCCCCGATATCTCACCTAATGAATGGATTCGATGGCATGTAGAAAATGGACGTGGATTGCTTGGTGACCCGTTTACCGGGGTCATGACCAAGCTTTGTGGGGCCATAACATGATGTGCATGTTTTACCCATGCTGTCCATCTGTTCTCCAGCTCATTTTAGTGCGTGAGCTAAAAAATGAGGAAGATCCATAACTCAACTAGACCACACTATAAGAAAAATCGGGGACAATGACACCCACCGTGGAAAGCTTCTTAGGGTGTAACCCCCCAAATTTTAGGGGTCTAACACGAACTCGATCCCAAATATTTCGAGTGTTACATTTAATTATGCGTAAGCGTGATTTCTCTATAGAGTTATGTTAGCATCCAAGCATTCATAAGAACTAAGATAAACGGTGTATATCAATCCAACTACAAGTATGCATAAGATGTAAATCCAAAATATACGTCCACCAATCATCATCTCACATAGTCCACCCAACTAGGGATCTAATATACATGTCCAAAAGAATAATAAAGTGTGTTGATGCAGAAATCTGGTCGCTCTTGCCTCACCTCCTACTAGCCGGAGTACCTGCGATTTATTAAAAAAATGAGAGAAAGCACTGGGGGGCGCCGGTTAAGGCTGAGAACCCTCCAATGCCTAATTCATGATATTGACTTATAGTAGACGTATTAGAATCATGATATTTATCGTACCTTTTACTATAGAGGATGCCTTTATTTATAGCCTTTGGTTTCAGAGACGTATACGATAATGACTCCGAATGGTGATTGCGTATTATGGAAGAGATCTTCCTCCGGACATGTCATGGTTGACTTCCTGAGATCCTCAGTGAATATCTCAGAGGATAATCCCATCTTAATATATTGCTAGTGTATTTATATTCTAATGTGGTGGTCGATATCTGAGGCCAACTTCCGAGGATGAGGTTGGTACCCAAGGCCGAGGTCGGTATTCAAGGCCGACCTCCGAGGCCGAGGTTGGTACCTGAGGCGAAGTCGGCATTCGAGGTCAGGGTGATTTTTCAGCCCTCAAGCAATCTATAGTCTTCGAGTATGTACATTTGGTTAGTCCATTTTTAATCATAACAGTAGGCCTCCTACTTCCAAGCGTTCCTCAGGAGCTCCTTGCACCGAAGAGGTCGAGAGGTCGGACAGAGTAGAGCTAGTGGGCTGAGTAATCATAATATCGATAAGTCGATTGTTCAATGGTAAATCGAGCACGATAAAATTAATAGGAGGGACCATTTTTTTCCCTTCAACTGAGAGAAATCCCAATCGTCGGTCAATCGAAGTAGAACAAGTAGGTTAGGCGATGTAAAACTAATAAAAGGGACTTTTCTTCCCTTTAACTGAGGGAAGTCCTAGTAGTCGATCACGAAGCTCGGATAGTAGAATTTTGAAAGAAATTCTCCTCCCCTGACCTAGGGAGGTTCTTTCATAGTAGAATTCACAATGGACGACTTTCTTCCCTTACACTAAGGGAAGCCATCATAATCGATCATGTAGTTCGATAGTCGAGAAATCATTTAAAACAATTTTCTTCTCCTAACATATGGAAGTTCTTTTATTGTAGAACCCATAAAGCAGTAGAAAACACAATAATAGAATCATGAGCACCTTTTTCCCTTTTAAAAAGGGAGGTGGCTCTTAGTCCAGTAGGTTGGGGTTGGCCGACGGGTCATATTACCGAGCTCGGTTGATTGGTTTAGCTCGGTCGTCAGGTTTCCTTGACCAGCCCAGCTTCCTTAAGTACTTGCTTCAGCTTGGTGTTCGAGGGAGTGTACCGATGGAAGCGATTTTTCAGATGTCGGTTGGTACGATGTTCTCAGTCTTGTTCGTCCTCTTTCTTCCTTTTAGTATTAACGGCAGAGGGCTCCCCTTCTTCCGTTCGCTTCCTATCCTTAGCTGAGTTATTTCCTTCTCGAGTAAATCTTCATGAACTAAAGAACTCCTCGGCATTGGAATATTTTTCAGCTCGGTTAAGTAGGTCGACAAGGGTAGTTGGGGATTCTTACCAATAGAGAACATGAACTTTCCTTGTTAAGGTCAGCCACCATCAAGGCCAGAGCTATCTTTATTTCTTTTGCCATTGTAAAACTTCAATGAGATGGGAATGACTTTGATGTCGTTCCCACAGATGGCACCAACTATTGATGTAGAAATCAGGTTCCTCCTACCTCACCTCCTGCTAGCCGGAGTACTTGCGATTTATTAGAAAACGATATAAGACACTAGGGATGTCAGTTAAGGGCGGGAACCTCCGATGCCTAAGTAATGATATGGACTTACAGTAGACGTAATAAAATCAGGATATTTGTCGTACCTTTTACTGTAGAGGAGGCTTTTATTTATAGCCTTTAGTTTCAGAGACATATATGGAAATGCCTCTCGGATGGTTATTTCGACAATCAACAAATTGTATTTGGTTTGGAAAATTATCTTATTTAATAATAACAAATAAAGAGTAAAATAACAATCATCATAAAGTATTTTATTTATTTTGAGTTCATTTACATCCTTACATATCCCTTGATTCAAAAATAAAGTGAACACTATAGAATACAAGAATCGGAGATTCTCAAATATCAATTTTGATAGCATTTCAGATTGCGATATAATCGATTGATCGAAGACCCCGTTGTACGAAAACGATATCCTCTTGATCAATCCCATTAACTCTTAAAGAAACTTTCTTCCTTCTGAATCAATCAAAGATTCATAGCATCCTTAAGATATAACTTCAATCAAAAGGCCACCATGTGCACAATGGAGGTGTTGCGTGGCCACCTTGTAAATCCATTCATATGTATGCAACCTTGTTGCACGATGACCTTGTAACGCCCCAAATCCGGGAACGGACCGCTTCCATAATGCCCCAAATCCTGCACTCGACTTCCATACACCAAGCCCCGAGTTCAGCGCACCACAAGGAAGATTTTTTTGACTGAATTATATAATAATAATAATAATAATAATAATAATGAAGATACCCATGAAGATCCATGATCAAAATATCAAGCAACACTCTCTATTATAAATAATGATGGTTACAAGTACAATGCTTTCCAAAAGGTACATAACATCAACATTGCCAAATCGAAAAATACATACAATGCATCGAGAAAGCTAAGTCTTCCAAGCTACTTATGCCATGAAAAAAAAATGGAAAATAGGAAGCTTAAGCAAAAAGCCTAGTGAGTACACATGTGTGTGCAGTGCGTCCTACATGCAAACAAGATAAATATGCCACAAAGAAATTATGTATGGTGAAAGGCGTGTAGTACGTAAGGTTTGATGACAATGCTAATGCAATGCATATGCATCATAGTAATACTCTGAGTCAATGCTACCAGCATCACCAAGTCATATTTTCATTTCTCCTATACCATAGCCATAACATATTACATGCATCCGTAATCACATCATCATCATCATCATATTTTCATGCCATATCATAACTGTATATGATGGGAAACATCATAGTTGACACCCATGCACCAGACACCAGCAATCGACCTCGCTACCCACCCTGCGGTAGACTTCCACCCGACACGCCAGTAGTCGACCTCACTTATGCTTCTCCTCGCCGGCGAGTTAGACCGGTCCCTGTTTACACCTCAGCCTTTCAGCAGGTTGGACCCACCTCTTCTCAACTCGATCTCATCGGTGGGAGTCAAATCAATGACCCATGTATCCACTCAGACTGACGGTGAGGCATCCCTAGCTTGCTTCGGGGTTTAGGGACTTTCAACCCAAGGGGCACATCATCCCCTACTATTTCCACACTTCCGGTGTCCCATCCCTTTTCAGGGATAACCCAAGTCATCATCATAGATGCACATTTCGTCGTTAAGATCCAACTCATGTTATACGACACGACTGTGGTATTTCGATCATCATGTATATCGTGATTATGCATGAATTCAAGTAATTATAATAAGGCATACATTCAAGTGCATGTGGTATGCATATAATGCCATGAGTTTAGGGTCTGCTTGACCTTTAGGCCAAAAATGACATATAATCATCACGTGCCACTATCAACTATATCAATCCATGGTCATGTTACTAAACTGAAGAGGACATATCTTACACATTAACAAATGTATTAAAGTACACTTGCACATATCATCATTCCATGGTGAATGAGTATGATCAATATCAACATGGTTAAGTAAATGAATTTAGTATGCTAGGAAGTGGAACAACATTAAGCAAGATATTAAATTACATACTTCTATTAACCATAATCACTAACATCACTAATATCATCCCTAACTATCATAATCACAAGCAATAATTGTATTCAGAATTACACCATATCCTTCGTAAAATAGATATTTCATTAGCGACTTTGGCCCGATATAATTTTCTTCTATTGGGACCACATGGTTATACCCTAACTGGGCCTTATGGTCAATGAGTGGTGGTGACGCAAAGTACATGTACCAAGTGGTTATGAGATTAAAGGCATAAATATAATATACAGTAAATGAGCCACATGATGGATGGTGCTGGTGAAACTCATATAATGTAGTGGGCTTCACCTTTAAGTGAGTTGTTAATAGGTTGGATTTGCAAATAATTATCATAGTAGTTCTACAATGTTTTGGAAGGCACAAGTAAACCTCATAAGATACGGTGAGCCCTAAGTTGAACGACTTGGGTATATAATATACACATAAGAGTTAGTTACGGATGAATGACGTGGGTTTGTCTTATACAACGTAGTGGGTCCTACTTCTAAGTGGTACTACAAGCAGATGGATCCACACACAAACATTACGGTGGGTCCCAACAAGTAGATAGTATAGGTAACTCACATACATTAAGGTAGTATAAGGAAAAACAGTTCAGATGCACAAGGCACAAGTCAGCGGGCTCCATGATCGAACTGTTTGGTTGGCAAAACAATTGAACATTGCGAAAATACGTACATTGAGTGGGTTCACAAGTGTTCGATAGTTATACATTCAATTAACACTTTCATATCGTCTGACTTATTTAGGAATTGGATCTAGGTAATTTGGAATCATGTTCTGGAATTAGCTAGCGTAATGGATAAATGGTGAAATATGCAATACTTACATCAAGGTAAGGTCCATAATCAATCTGACACACGTCCTAAGTTCACATACCAAAGTGGTTACACCATTAGCATAGTCCAAGAGTCTAAGTAATCACACAATTCTCATATGCCCACATGGTCTTATGGCCACTCCGTTATCAGAAGTCCATACGGTTGAGAGGCCACACAAATGTCACTCTAATAATCATAATAAATGACTTAAGGTTAGATGGTTACATACTTTCATTACATCATAACTCACATAACGGGGCAACCACTTTACTAAACTTTAACATGGTCAGGCGGTAAGTGCCACAATTTCAACATAGTTTAGTATGTATATGATTACTATCATTATCTAGTGTCCACATTTCAAAATATCTAAACATAATTAAACAATCATAATCCTACATACGAATACAAGGCTACACCAATTATGCTAAGTCTTATGCTACAACCACTTCACACATCACATAGTTAATGACTCATATTCGGCGTTACATGGTTAAGGGCCAAGGGCCACATTTCATCATACCATTTACGGTTTAGAGATCACATCGCATAGAATCCAGGACCTTGATAGGATTAACTTGGGTAACATAACTCTACATCACACTCAGTCTAATGTACAACTTGGTCATACGTGATTCAAGTGGCAGTGTCTATATCGATGAGCACAAACCTACGTTGTTGAATGGCCATCAATGCCACTTGATTTCATACGGTTAAGTGGCCTTGTGCGTATTTCACATTCATACAGTTAGATGACTACATATACTCCACCATTGCCTATGATTTGGTGGCCATACATATATCAAATACTCACATGATTAATGGGCCAAAAAGGTATATCACACCCTCACACCACTAGAGTCTACATATTTGTCATAATTGAACAAGTTTAAGGGTTTAAATACAAGTCACATGATCCAATTACTTGGGGCCGTACTCTAACCAGAGTGTTAAGTGGTCAAGGGCTATCCACAATCAACCCATTTAAGGGATTCATCATCGTTACTTCAAAAATTACAATACCAATTTGTCATACATTCAACACATGGAGATTACAACTCTTGTCGAAGAGGCCCAATGGTTGGCCCAAACAAGGCTACCACTGATGGGCCCACATGGCATTCACTCAAAATGGGCCTTAACATTCTTGGGCTCGCACACCAATGGAATTCACAATGGGTCCTATGAGGTGGAGTCCATGGGGATTTCCCATGAGGTTGAGTTGTGTGTGACCCACCTTAGGTTAGGATTCGCTCCAACAATCCGGTGAAGGCAATGGATGGTATGGATATACATTGCATCATTAACTATAGCCCTAGGAAAATTTTAGTGATAAGAGTTTGTTTATTACTATTTCAGGTGGTATGGTCTAGGTGGACTTTGGATCAGCCTGATTTTTGAAACCATACCATGCATGGGCTGGTTAAGGATGATGTATGGACTCAATAAATCAGATACATCGTGGTAGACCCACAGGGAGTCTTTAATGGTAAATGTTTAATTTATACTGTTCATGTGGTGCAGCCTACCTAAAATTTGGATTAGCTTTATTTTTGGGCTCATGTACTAAAATGGTCTTTCAAAGACAATGTACGGTGCAGATCTGATGTGGACATCAGGTGGGCCTCTTGGCTTAAAATCTAGTCAATTTGTGGCTCGTGTGGGCCACACCACACACAAAAGTTGAGAGGGTTATCCTCCATTAAAACATTCATAATCATTTGTTGGGCCATTGGGACGTAGTTCACAAATCGAGCCCATCCATTATGTGTGTCCCACTTGGTTAAGGGGTCAGTCCAAGTTTCAGATGCGTCCAAATTTCAGGTGGACCCTAACAAGTATTTTTATATCCTCGAGCTCCGAGTTGTATAATGGTTCAAGGAGATCAAAGTTACATGGGTCCCAAAGTGATGTATTTATTATATCTACACTGTTCATTTATATTTAGAGATCATTTTAGAGCATTATAAAAAAAAATGAATCATGTCCAAAGATTGTCTGGACACACCACAAATAGTAGTGGAGATAATGATTTCACCGTTAAACAATTTACAAGGCCCACCATAACGTTTATTTTCCATCTAATCTGTTCATAAGGTGACAAAGACCTGGATTAAGAGTAAAAACAAATTTCATATTGATCCAAAACTTCTGTGACCCCAAAAGGGTTTTCAATGGTAGACGTTCAATCCCCCACTGCTTTTTGTAGTGTAGACCACTTGAGAGATCTGTCTTAATTTTCTTCTCAAGTCTTAAGAGAGCTCGCCAAATGGATGGACGGTTTGGATATAAGGCATACCAAATGATCAGACCCATAAAACTTGCTGATTTATCCGGCTTCACATATTTTTAGATGGTGTGGGCCACCTGAGTTCCATGTATGGCTGATCATTTTGTTGTGATTTTGGTTGTGATTTTGATTTAGGGCCCACATGATTTGGGACTCATTTTGTTGTATGTGTTGTATTATAGCCCACCTAGGGGAGCTCATAGTGGCAGAGCTCCCCCGCCTCATTATTCTCTCTCTCTCTCTCTCTCTCTCTCTCTCTCTCTCTCTCTCTCTCTCCTAGATTTGATGGCCCACCATTGATGGATATATGTGATATCCACGCTGTCCACGAGTGGGACAGCCTTGCTGGACCATCCAAGGCCACCCTGCTGCATGTTTTTGGGTTGGCTTGGATGGAGAGGAAAACCTAAATATCAGCTTTATCCAACGGGTGGGCCGCGCTGCCGTGGGACCCACACGTGATGCATGTGTTTTGCATCTAGGTCGTCCGTCCAGGCTTAGACGCTGGACACTACCTCCCCTTTAATAAAATAATAATAATGATATATATATATATATATATATATATATATATAATATAGTGGGTGAACCACATCTATGTGGACCCACATGAAATATGTATTGTACCCAGCACCGTCCAGCAATGGACGGTGGGGACCTGTGACATGATATATGTGTTGCATCGACCACCGTCCAGCAATGGACGGTGGGGCCACATGATATAAGTGTTGTATCCTCAACGTCTAAAGGACGTGGGACCCGCCCACTTGCTGACGTATGTGTTGCTCCCACACCGTCCAACAAGGGACGGTGCTAGGGCACACATGATGTAAGGGTTTTATCAGCACCATCCACCATCCATAGGACGGTGGGGCCTGATGTAATGTATGTGTTTTATCCCACCTTCCAGCAGGTGGGACGGTGGGTAAATCCAAACCATCTAGTTCTCCCACGTGGGCGTGGGGCCCATGTAATGTATATTCAAATCGTCTATCTATGGGTCCCACCACCTATATAGCTGTCGTACTAACATTAGCAGATCAGTGGTCCTGATCATGAGGTACGGGTTATATCTAAACCGTCCATCCATTTTTACTGGTGGGCCACCACCATGTTGTATATGTTTCCCCACTGCGTCCAGATCATGGGCCCACCTAAGATATACATGTCTTATTCACAGCGTCTCACACGTGGGACCCTTGATGCATGTATTCTACTTACACCATCCAGATAAGCTAGACGGTGAGGCCTACAATGATGTATGTGTTTAATATCCACACCATCCGTCCATGTTGTTGGACGCAAGACCCACCTGCTATACATGCAAGGCCCACTAGCTATGAGGCCCATTGTGATGCATTTGAGGGTCAGGCGATGGGGTCCATTGTGATGTATATTAGGCCCATGTGAGAGGCCCATTGTGATGTATATTAGTCCGTGTGAGAGGCCCATTGTGATGTATATTAGGCCTGTGTGAACGACCCATTGTGATGTATATGAGGACCAAGTATGAGGCCCAATGCGATGAATATGAGGCCTGAATATGAGGCTCAATGCGATGTATATGAGGCCAGCGTATGAGGCCCATTATGGTGTATTTGTGGCCCATTTGGCGAGGCCCATTGTGATGTATATGTGGCCCATGAGTGAGGCACGATGTGTTGTATATGAAGCCCATGTGATGTGGCACATGGTGATGTATATGAGGTCCATTGTGATGTGTATTAGGCCCATGAAATGCGGCCCATTGCGTTGTGTAAGGCCCATGTGATGCGGCCCATTGTGATGTATATGAGACCCATGGGATGCGGCCCACTTGATGTGTATCAGACCCATGTGATGCAGTCCATTGTGATGTGTATTAAGCCCATGAGATGCAACCCATTGCGTTGTGTAAGGCCCATGTGATGCGGCCCATTGTGATTTATATGAGACCCATGTGATGCGGCCACTTAATGTATATGAGGCCCATGCGATGCAGCCCACTTGATGTATATCAGACCCATGTGAAGCGGTCTATTGTGAAGTGTATTAAGCCCATGAGATGCGGCCCATTGTGATGTATATGAGACCCATGCGATGCGGCCACTTGATGTATATGAGGCCCATGTGATATGGCCAACTTGATGTATATCAGACCCATGTGATGCGGCCCATTGTGATGTGTATTAGGCCCATGTGATATGGCCCATTGTGATGTATATTGGGCTCTTATGTGAGGCCTATTATGTTGTATGTGAGGCCCTTATGTGAGGTCATGGGCCCCATTGTATGTTTGACCCTATGAGGGCCACTCCTTGGGAGTAATGTTGGTTGAATGTCCACATTGATAGGCAATGATGGTTAAATGTCCACATTGTGACCTTCCCTTAGTCCTCGTTAGGCCCATTCGTGATGCGAGTAGGCCATATAGGCCCATCCTTGACATGAGGAAAGTACATCATCATCGTATAACATGCTTAGTATAGCTCCACGATCCATGCCCATACGCATCATATGTATGCTTGATATGATGAGTGATTGATCATTAGACTGGTCGAGGACAACCTTCGACTGGTCGAGGGTTTCCTTCGACTGGTCGAGGACGACGAGAATTTAGAAGATTTTGTCGCTGGAGTTCGAGTCGAGGGATCTTCGACTAGTCGAGTGGGATCCCTTGACTGGTCGAAGATGGGCTTGGACTAGTCGAAGGATGCTGATTTTTAAGGTTCCTTTTCTTCACTTCAAGTCTTCAATTCTCTTCATTTGTCACTTGGTTTTCTTGGATCTTTGGCATATAAATTCTTCATTTTTGGTCTTCTAAGATCCAACCCTTGCTTTAGTTATTCTTAAGCGTTAAATCCATGCTTTTAGCATCCTTTTCAATCTAAGCCCTTAAATTCACCTTGAAATACAAACATGATCAAAATAGAACATTAAGCATTATCATGTTCATAAAACCAAGTAATAAATGGGGGATAATATGCAATATTTGACCCTCAACACAATCCCTAACCAGCATTTTGCTAGTCCCGAGAAAAGTAGGCGAAAATTATTTCGAGAACCACAGGAAAATTTCTATAAGCTCAAGTAGTTTTTAAAAATAAACGAAATAATAGATTTCTAAAATACATCAATGTTGAGCATCACCTTGTCCTCAACTCTAGAACTCAGTAAATTTCACAATCTAGTTCAAAGTATTAATCTTCCAATTAGAACCATTCCAAACATTGAGTTACATGGGTATATAATGAAGCTTAGACTTATCACACTCAAAGGTTCAATTCTCCATTTTCATGATAATATTGGTAATCAAAAGAGCATTCAGGATGACCAAAACCTAAACCACAACTTGCCTTATAGTTAAGTTTAATTTTTTTTTATTCTTCCAGTTTTTGATTTTCCATCGATGGTTTTCAGCTATATTCAATCTTTTCAATGATCTTCAATAGGTAGCCGTTTTCGACGACAACTATTTTTTAGCTGGGTATTTATTTAATTTTCTTTCTTTTTAATTCTTGTTATTGAACATGATGGACAAATTCCCCAGGTTGGTTCCTTCCATGCTTAATAATCACTAAGTTAATAATTCAATATCAAATTGACACCTTAATGTGTAAGCTATATGTGACATGTGAAATCATGACTCAATCAATGTTTAAAACTTTTAATCATGGATTAATAATTCAAACTTAACAGTGAAATCTAACAAGTAACTGAATCCACGAGTTATAAATCACCAACATGAAGTATCTCATACTTCTAAATCATGGATGAACTTCAAAATCACTCGAATTTATAAAATTTTCAGGAAAACAAATTTCACAATTTTTGCTCAAAGATGAAGAAAACACTGATTAACTTGCCTAATCAACAGCCCCAACCTAAAATCTATATTGTCCTCAATGTAAAAGATATAAGCATGAAATGCATATGAGACAACGAAATTAAAGGAGAAGTGATGGAAAGGTAGTACTTGATGAAGGAATCTAGAGGCTTTTCCAAGGGTCTCAAAGTGAAGATGGGTTAGCAGGAGGACTCAACAGACGATAAATAAACTATCCTAAAACAGTAGAAGCAAACTACCCTAGTCCTATGAAAGTAATAAACTAATATGAAACTAGGAAAGCAAGGGAAAAGTTACTCAGTCATGCCACAAGGTTCCTCCTCCAGCCAATATCTTGATAAATTTCTCAGTAGGTTTCTCAACATGATCATCCAAAAGCCCTTTTTGTAATAGGCTTGAATGCCCTAAAGCATGAATTTTCAGAGAAATTTATGGACCTCAACATAAGGTTTCCTTTTAATCTCCTGAGGTGTCCAAAGTATATATGATTCACCTGTGAAAGAGAAAGTTTCAGAGTTAGTACCCCATGGTGAATCAAAGACTACAAGTAGATAAAATTCAAAAAAAATCTCAGGAAATGATGTAGTCTCAACACATTCTGATGTTTTGGACTCTAGTTCAATTTTCAGCTCCTCCTCCTTTAATGGTAAACATCAAAATCTAGGGAAGGAGGGACTTCAGAATAAGGGTTCTCTCGGTCAGTGGCAACTATTGTTGTATTGTCTTGTGAGGCATCCACTATTTATTTTATCATAGGATCATTTTCATCTGCAAAGTGTGCCAAGCAATCGTCTGAAGAGTTAAAAAAATTCAACTGAGAGTAACTCATTTTCCACATTGAAGTTTGTCATGATCTACCGAAGGATTTCATCGTCTCTGGAATTGGATGGATGCATGCTCTCTTGCTCTAGCCTTGCACAGACAGATTGAGGATCAATAGGTGAGGCATTGATCTGAAAACTTTGTTCATCGGTACCACTCAGTAAAGGCATTGTATTGTTAAGGGTTAACAACTTAGATGGTGGCCTCAACTAGATGGTTTCGAATTCCAGAGTCATATCGAGTAACTCGTCCATCTCCCGAATCATATCATCGTTCAATCTAGAGGAGTGGTTTAAACATACCTCACAAAGGTTGGAAGGGTTAGTTAAAAGTGGTTCATCCACCACATTTAAATCGGTCATGTCAGATGGGCAGAGTAGATCACTATGATCGACAACGTCCTGAACCTCTTGATCATTAATATGAGCTAAACTTGAGATTGAATCCAGGGGGATTTGAGTTGTACATTCATGATTGTCTTCCCAATACTCATCATCTTCAAATTCAGTACAATACACACGTGGAATGAGATCACTTTCCTCACATTCTGTTCCTAGATTGGGTTGAGGTTCAATAAACTAACCTCTTCCTCATCATTGAAACAAAGTATGTCATGTGAGTAAAGTGTGTCATTATTATTATATTTGAAAAACACCCACGTCTCTTAATCCTTCCTTTGGACTGTCATCGAGATCGACTCTTCAGGAAATTGAACCATATGCTCATTAACACAATCCAACTCTTTATTCTCCATAATCGCATCACATGAACTCCACTATTGTATATCTTGTATAAGTTATTGAAATCTTTAGAGTGTGTTTTGTCGGATGAGCTCTAAAGTTTGTATGGAATTCTGAAGTGAATTCTCTTAGATCATTTCTTGTCAGATCTCAGAGGTATAGGACCCAAGAGAATTGTCACTATGATGTATTGTTGACTCATCTTCCCAATCTTGATGTTTCCACTGATCATAAGTAGGGAGTTGGGAATGAAGAATTGGATTGGGTTGAGGCTGGGATGAACTTGCCTCCATTAACTTATCGAGGCGCAACTCAAGTTCTTCTATCGTTCTTCTAATGCTAGCAAAATTGTCTGTGTAACCCTGAAGTGACTCCTCTTGGATCGTTTCTGATTGGGTTTCAAAGGTAGAGGACCCAAGAGAATGTTCACTATGATGTATTGTTGGTTCATCTTCCCAACATTGATGTTTCCACTGATTGTAGTCATACAGGTCATAGGTGGGAGAATCTGATGGTTGTTGGTACATATTATCACCCATAATATAATCTCTCATTGTATTCTTCTTGTCTGATGTGTGATAATAATTCTCACTCCCATAGTTATAATAACCCTAACACTCACGTATTATTTTCTTAATCTGTGGGGTGTAATTATTCTCCCGCATATGATCGTGTAAGGACTTCTTAACCGGTGGAGCATTGCATTCCGTTTGGTTCTCGATGATATCTCGAGAAATTTTTTGAAACATAGGTTGTTTCCTAATATAATCATTTGACAACCCTTCACAATTTCTCGCATTCTTTAAAACTAGCTCAGCATATTAACATTCCCACTCTTACATATACATGGTGAAACCCTATTTCTGAACTTAATCCTAAAATAAAATAAAAGAAAATCCTACAGCAATAAGAAATGTACAAATAGAAAAATAGAGAATTAGAAAGAAGTTATCGAATTGGAGAAGATCTATGTTAGGAACCTGCAAAAGAAAAAGGAAAGTGAATTAGTTTCTAAAAAATAAATAAGAAAGCAACCTAGTTTCTAAAAACAAAAAAGGAAAGTTTTTAAAAACAGAAAATAAAAAGTTTCTGAAAAGAGAAAAGGTTAGTTTCTAAAACCAAATTAGGAAAGTTTCTATCTAAGAATTAGCAAACTAGTTTCTAAAACAAAAAAGGAAAGTTTATAAACCTAGAAATAGAAAGAAAAAGTTAGTTTCTAAAATAATTCAGAAAAAACCCTAACCTAAAAATAGAAAAAAATAACCCTAATCTTAAACTAATCCCAAAACTAACCAATCTCAGAAAAACGTAACCGTTAGTCCCGGCAATGGCACCAAAAACTTGTTCACAACCCGAAGTGTAGGGTCACGATGTAGTAATAATTTCAGTGAAACCGAGGTCGAATCCACAGGGACTGAACGTGTACATTTTTGAAATTAAGTAGAACTAGAACTAGAAGTAGATGTAAACCTAATTCTGAAATATTTAAGAGAGTAATTGTGATTAAAGTAATTAAAAGTAGTGAATTTAAAGGTGGGAACTAGGGTGTCAAGGACCACTTGTAGCAATTGGGAAGCTACCTTGCATGATTTAAGGACAGAACTGGAATCAGAGTCCTATCATATCCAATTGCTAAGAAGAGATTTGCCAAATCTCTGAACTTCTCATGGATCTAACATCAATGGATGTGAGTGGTGAAGATTTGAAAGTGATTCCGTCACCTAACCATGCCTAGGAGACAAGGAAAACAACAGGATTTACTAATCCCACAACCAATCATAAGAGAATTGTGAAAGTTAGGAAGGATTCCATCATCCTACCATGCCCGAGGGATGATGGTGAACAACAGGATTTTCTAATTTCACAATCTCAATTCAGGAAAAGAAGATATTTCAAGCTATCATAGATCTATTGTAATTTGTCACAACAAACCATTAAAAATTAAAAATATTCCTTCATAATAAAATTAGAATCCAAGAGAGTTCAATAAAACGTGAATTAAAACAAAGCAAACATCCCAATCACGCTACAAGCTTCACCTCTTAGCCTTAGCTAAGAGGTCTAGCCAACCATAGACATGTTTGAAGTAAGAATTCTTAAGCAAAATAAAAAGATCAACTAAGGAAGAAGAAAAAAAAAAACTCTCGGACGGTGGCTCCACCCTTTTGTTCCACTCCTCAAACCCTAGAGGATGCCTAAGGATACCCTGGACACTCCTATTTATAGTTGTGCATCACTTCCTTTCGCACCGTGTTGGAAAATTCTGGAAATCGCTTCAAATTTCCACAATTCATGTGTTGTCTACGTAACCTTAGACTGGTCGAGGACAACGTTCGACTGGTTGATGGTTTCCTTTTACTGGTCAAGGACGACCGGAATTTAGAAGATTTTGTCGCTGGAGAAATGGTCGAGGGATGTTCGACTAATCGAGCAGGATCCCTCGATTGGTTGAAGATGAATTGGACTAGTCGAAGGATGTTGATTTTTAGGGTTCCTTTTCTTCATTTCAAGTCGTCAATTCTCTTCATTCCTCACTTGGTTTTCTTGGATATTTGACATGTGAATTCTTCATTTTTAGTCTTCTATGATCCAACCTTTGCTTTGGTGATTCTTGAGCGTTAAATCCATGCTTTTAGCATCCTTTTCAATCTAAGCCCTTAAATTCACCTTGCAATACAAACATGATTAAAGTAAAACATTAAGCATTATCGTGTTTATAAAACCAAGTAATAATGGGGGATAATATGCAATATTTGACCTCAACACATTCTTTACAGACTTTTTGTTCTTTTTAGTCTTTTCCTTATTTTCATCATACATGACTTTTTTGTTGATCTCACTATTTTTTAACTGGTTCTTTTCATCTTTTTAAGGTGGATAAAATTCTCCAGACTCAATTCTCAACATATATCAATGATACACATACTAACAATAAAAAATTCTAGCACAATTCACGGAAAGAAAATTGAATGTGTCTTGTGATTTAGATCAACATGATATTCAAACTTCCTCTAATTCAAATAAATGAAAGAACTTAAGTGATGGCCTACTTAGTTGATCAAACTCCAACAATTTAAAATTCAATCTCCCTCTTATCAACATACTCAAAACATTCTTAAGCGCATAAACTATCACTTTCCAAATAGGTTTTTAATTTGAAAATTTGAAAATTTTTAATTTTTTTGCTCAAAGTCTAAGAAAATACTAATTAGTTGTTGAGTGTGAAATATTGCAAATTTTTCCCTAATATACCTTGGTTTTTATAAACATGATAGTGCTTAATCAATCTAATTATGCATGTTTTCATGTGCGAGGTGATTTTGAGAGCTTAAGGTGAACTTGATGCTAAAAATGAAGATTTATGCTCAAAAGATTACTAAATGAAGATTTGGTGATTTGAAAGTCATTAATGAAGAATTCACATGCCGAAGATTTAGGAACCAAGTGACGAATGAAAAGAATCAAAGATTTGAAGTGAAGAAAATGAATCTTGAAATTGTCCTGAAAAGTGACATATTACTGAAATTGTCCTGAAAAAACATGTTCTGAAACTCCGAGTCTAAAAAATGAAAGTTTTAGAAGTTTATTTTTGGAAACTGCGCAGAGTGCGTAAATTTGAGGCGGTTTCTAGATTTTTCCAACTTGGTGCAAAAGTTGGAGTTCCACAACTATAAATAGGACTCCCTAGGATGCTCCAAAGCATCTTCAAGGGTTTTGAAAGGTCTCAAGGAGCATAGCACAAGGTGGAGCAACAGCCAAAGAGTTTTTATTCTTCCGTAGTTTATTTTTCATGCTTTGTTTAAGAGATTTGGTTTCAATCATGTCTATGGTTGGATAAACCTCTTAGCTAGGGCTAAGAGGTGAAGCTTGCAGCGTATTTGGATAATTATCTTATTTTGATTCTTGCTCTTATTGAACCACATCGATTTATAGTTTGATATTAAAAGAATATTTTCAGTTTTCTATGATTTACTGTGACTCAAATTAAAATAGATGTTATGATAGCTTTGGATATCTTCTTTTCCTGTTTTGAGATTGTGAGATTGGTAAATTCTGTTGTTTACCATCATCTCTTGGGCATGGTAGGGTGATAGAATCTCTTCCAATCATCACAATTCTCCTCGATTGAGAATTAAGTTAATGAAAAGATCAGATTTGATTTAAATTGCTTTATCTTCCAATTAGATAGGATGGGATTTCAATTCCAATTGTGTTACTTGAATCAAGTAAGGTAGCATCTTGATAGCTACAGGTGGATCCTTGGTACCCTAGTCCTCACCTTTAAATTCATATGTTTTAATCAACATTATTCACCATTAGTCTCAATTATTCAAATTTCAATTTGTATCTTTTTTTAGTTATAGTTCTAGTTATTTTCAAAATACGTACAAGTTTAGTCCATGTGGATTAATCGATCTTACTACGTTATTACTACATCGCGACCCTACACTTAGGGTTGTGAACAATTTTTGGCACTGTTGCTGGGAACTACGACTATGTTTTTCTGGAATTAATTGGTTTTAGAATTAGGTTAAGATTATGATTTATTTTTCTGCTATGTTTTAGGATATGATTTTTTCTAAAATTAGTTTTTAAAAACTAAAATTGTTTTCTATTTTATAGGATCCTAACATAGTAACTCTTATTCGGTAATTTTGTTCCCCCTCTCTCTTATCTTCTTCTTCTTTTTTTTTTTTTCTCTTATATGTTTTAGTTTTTCTAGTTTTCTTTTTAGGTTTAATTATTTAGTTACTTGAGGGCTAAGAGTGTTTCATGCTCATATGGGTTTGTGACAACACCCTCCGTCTTTTGAGTGAAGGAGGATTAGTCGAAGGATTTCCTATCCATCATAGGATTAAACACCACTTAAGATCCTCTCAGTTAATTGAAGTGATGGCTACATATCACAACCTCAACCTCAACTACCAGTTGAGGAAGTTCAAGATGAAAACGAGGTGCATAATGCACCCTCGCCTCATACTCTACGAGATTATTTACAACCGACGAGGGTTATTACACCTTCCTGCATGATATTTTTATTGAATGCAGGAACTGTGGATATTAAACCAGGGGTAATTTAACTCCTCCGTAAGTTTCATGGACTAGAATCTAAAAGTGCATACTTGCATATGAAAGATTTCAATGAGATAATATCTACATTACACTTCCTAAACATATCTGAGGACACATTTAGACTAAAATTATTTCCTTTCTCTTTGAAAGAAAATGCTACATGGGCTGAGATGACAGGGGAGTTCTTTAAAAAGTTCTTCCCCTATCATAAAACAAATACCTTAAGGAAAGAAATTATGAATTTTGTGCAAAAAGAGGATGAGACTTTCTTCCAATGTTGGGAGCGATTTAAGGATCTCATAAATTCATGTCCACAACATGGCTACGAAATATGGCGTATAATAAGTTTTTTCTATGAGGGATTGACCTCACCCATGTGCCAATTTTTGGAGAAGATGTGTAATGGGGAATTCATGAATAAGGAAGCCGATGATGCATAGGATTGTTTTGATAAACTTGCTGAAAACGTATAATCATGGGATACCTCTTCAAGAACTACCACTTCGAAGCCTACTCAATCAAAGGAAAGGGGAGGAATTTATGTTTTAAAAGAGGAAGATGATATAAATGCATGAATGACCAAACTCACAAGCAAAGTCGAGGCCATGAACTTAAGAAGGTAGAAGCCGAAAAGGCTATGAAAGTTGTTTGTGGTATTTGTGCTTGTAACATACATACAACTGAAAATTGCCTAACAATTCCTACTTTTTAAGAGATATTGAATGAGCAATCAAATGTCATAAATAATTACCAAAGACCTTTCAGAGGACCCACCTTAAATATATATAACTCCAGCTGGAGGAACCACCCAAATTTCAGTTGGAGAATGTACAAATGGCTAACCCACAAGAGGCCCTTACACAATTCTTAAATCAAAAGAAGCCTCAAGAGGATACGGTTCAAAAGTTCATGCAAAACCAAGAGTTATTCAACCAAAATATGGTGTAAGCATTCTAAGATCTCAAAACAATAATGAGAATGTGTGCATCATCAATTCAAAAGATAGAGTCACACTTAGCGAATGGGGAGAAAGGGATGCTTCTAGCCCAACCCCTCCCCAATCCAAAACTGCAACATGAAGTAAGTGACCAAAGCTTTTCAAATAAGGTGGAGCAAGCTAAGTCTATCACCAGTCTTAGGATGGGACGATTATTAACAAAATCATTTTGGTGAGGGCTGAAAAACCTAAGGACCCGAAAGAAATTGAGAATGATAGACCTAGCAATGCTCCACATGGGTTAGAACTAGAACCTCAAAGTACGCCGATTGTGTCATTCCCTCAATGGTTGATTGCACCAAAACCTCTCTCTAACTCTCGGGATATTCAAGAGGTGCTTAAGAAAGTGAAGGTCAATATTCCTCTACTAGATGTCATTAAACAAATACCTTCATATGCTAAATTTCTAAAATATCAATGCATTACCAAAAGACGAAAAAACATACAAAAGAAAATCTTTTTTACAGAAAAAGTGAGTGTCATCCTCAAGCAAGATGTGCAACAAAAATACAAAGATCTCAGTAGCCCAACCATCACTTGTGTAATTGGGAACCAACGGATTGAGCATACACTTCTTGACTTGGGGGCAAGTTTTAACTAGATCCCTTACTCGGTTTAAGAATAATTGGGTCTAGGAGAATTGGAATCTACCCGGACCACATTACAACTTACCGATTGCTTAGTTCGTATACCGAGAGGGATGATTGAGGATGTGTTGGTCCAATTTAATAAATTCTACTATTTAGTAGATTTTATTGTCCTGTATACTCAACCCATCATAGATATGAGCACTCAAATACCCGTCATTCTTGGTCGCCCATTCCTTGTTACATCAAATGCTATCATTAATTGTAGGAATTAAATTATGAATTTATCTTTCGAAAATATGACATTGGAGCTCAAGATCTTTTCCAATATGAACAAACAGTTAGAGGCTGATGACGATATCCACGACATTAACATGATTGATTCTTTTGAAGAAGATATAACACAATTGACTCCATACTCTGACACTCTAGAAACATACTTGGCCCACTCCCCTGATTTAGATGATGACATGATTAGGGAGATGGATGCCTTAATTGATGCGACGTTGGTACTTGAAATTAACCTGTGGAGGCCATAATTTGAGAAATTGCCCCAAACCGATGTAGTGCCTTTACCATCTAGCCTCAACGCATCGAAGCTTGAGCTAAAACCTTTACCCGCTGATCTTAAATATATCTACTGAGGTCAAAATGAGACATACTCTGTGGTGATTTCTCCCCACCTAAAGAAAGAACAAGAGAGTATACTTATTTCTACACTCATTGAGCATAAAAGAGCCCTTGGATGGTCAATTGCGGACCTCAAGGGAATTGATCCTTTGATTTGCACTCACCATATTCATCTTGAGGATAATGTGCAAGGCTCGTATCCTAGTCCATACCATTCCATACACTTCCGCGATCCTCCCTGTCGAATTCCGGCAACATGCGACCTCTAATCGGCATTTGTGCATGACCTTAAGTTGCATCCAGTAAATCTGAGTCGATTCGACTCAAAACTTGTACCCTAGCGGCAGCACCGTCGCTGTGGTTCCAATGTCGTGTCTTGTGCATTGATGCGATACCCAGGTTAGGAGTTGTGGGCCCACATATATTCTAAAGAAACACAGTGCGTTGCGAATTTTGAGAGAATCTCTGTAACCCATCACATCAATCAATCATAAGTCAAGTACAACCAATCACACCCATACCTCACATGTCAACTCTCTTACACAACCCATACCTCTCTTACACAAGCTACCCCTGAAGTCAACATTTCTCTTGCACAACCATACCTCTCTTACACAACCATCCTGAAATAGTGGTGAAGACCGCTTGAATAGAAGTTGGAATATACCAATATGTCCTAGAGGGGGGTGAATAGGACTTTTTAAAGATTTATGAGTTATTTAAAAATTCTATCACAGTAATCCTATCATGTATGCAATTTTTCAAGATTACTCAAATGTAACTCTACTGGCTTCCAAGCCAAGTAGAGGATCCAATCACAAACTAATCAAGATATAACAATATGTAACTTAGTCTATGTTTGATGTGACTGTGTGTGTGTGAGAGATGTGATCAGATATACAAATATGAATGGATTGTCATGAATCACACATAGAGAAAGAAATCACAAATACAGTCATTTTATAGTGGTTCGATGATAAGTCTACTCCACTCCCGGCTGTCGCACTCAACCCTTGAGTGTACCGGATTTCACTAAGGAGGTTTCTCAGGGTTCACCTCTAACCTAAGGTTTTAAATCAGGTTCACCTTCAACCTTTACACGGAGGTTTCTACTCGGTTCACCTTTAACGCTGGAGTTTCACTAGTTCACTCTCCTAACTAGATGTTTATGCTCTCCATAGAGCAAGGGTCCACACAACGCACCCAAAGGTTTCTACTCTGTTCACCTCTAACCCTGGAGTTTTACTGGTTCACTCCTAACCAGATGTTTATGTTCTCCACAGAGAAAGGGTCCACACAACTGATCAGGGTCAAATATTGCATATCAGACCCCAGTAATTGCCTAAATTTACGTACATGATAAGGCTTAACGGGGTGTATTAATTGTGTTTCTGTCACAGGATGAAATCAGGAGTAATAATTGAAAATTGATGTTAACGGCATGGACTTCATAATCCAAAGTCTTCAGAACACGGGATGGACTCTAGAGAACCAATAATGAAGATTTTACACGCCTGGGATCTGAGGAAAGCAAGCAAAAGGGGCCTGAAATTGTACAAAATGCAAGATCACATGTTTCCCCCGCATCCGATCAACTCGAAACTTCATACATGTGATGGGGGCCGTAAATCAACCATACATATTAAATTTCAGCCCTTGAAGATCTCGGGAAGTGGTCCAACAGACAAATCAGCCCATTAATCTCCGATTCTGGGCCCACCTGATATCTGGAACTGCCTCAATTTTAGTCCTAATGGTTGAATGAAGATGGGAAAGAGGATGGACGGTGCAGATTTCTCATAAACATCATAGTGGGCCCCATGGTGGTGCATGTGCACCATGCACTCACGAAGGCTACCGTGCACCGGACGGATGAGACGGTCAGCGCGTGCGCTGACCGATTTCTCCCTCAAAATTTCAAAATCTGCAGAAAGCGGAAACAGCGTCTCCGCTGTCCGATCTTGCGATCGGTTGTGGGTCCACACCATCCATCAATCAGATGATCCGGACCGTCCATCAGGTCCAGGTGAAGCATATTAACATTGCCTAAGTGGCAGAATTGCAAACGGTCATCAGGAGTAAAATCTAGCCGTTCGAATGCAGTCGGACGGTGAATCGGAGAAATCAGATGGACCACACCGAAATCACTCCAATCTCAGCAGGTCGATCGATTTTTCGAGAGGGATACAATGGACGGAGTGGATTTCTCAAGAAAACATCATAGTGGACCCCACCATTTCCGCAGCGACCTGTTCCGCGTCAGCGAGCCGTTTTTGCGAACGGCCGCTGGCCGTTTTTGCTAACGGCTGTGGGCCCCATACATCGACCGTACGACTGATCCGAGCCGTTCATCGTGTAGAGGGCCGCGAGCACTACAAACCCATGCTGATATTCCACTCCCATGCGTACACATGTGCATGATACAGAGGCCACAAAAGGGCTGCCCTGCAGTTCAAAACTGATCTCTTCGTGTTTCTTCTCTGGCCGCGTTAATGGACGTTCAAAACCACCCATTCTTGACTAAAATTTCGTCCTGAATCCAATGGACGGGGTGGTTTTTCTGGAAAACACTTTGGTGGGGCCCACCGATCATAGCTGCAAAAATTTCCATTCCATGTCCTGCTACAACTCTGCCACTGATCCAGCTTTCCAGCAACTATAAAAAAAGGAGTCTTGGACATGGGAAAGGTATTCAGAAACAGGGAGGAGCTCCAGATCTACAGCAAGGGAGAGAAGAAAGAAGAGAGAGAGAAATTGGTTTGATTTTTCTTTTATGACTTTTTATCTTTATTTATCCATCTGTTTAATGGATTTTATGGGTAACTAATCTCTCAGCTAGGGCTGAGATGAAACCCCTAATTTGAACACTTTTGTTCTATGTTAATTTTACTTTAATTAGATTGGTTTGTTTCTTCCCCTAGTGTGCTTGATTGTTTTAAATTCTATACTTCTCCATCTATGAACTTTGATCAGAGTCTATGGATGGATGTGGTTTGGATGCTTATCCTAGGTGCTTGTATCTGATCATGAACAGGTTCCTGTAGAGGAAGAAACAGGGTGCTTTACTGAACTGCATATTCCATATGCCCGATTTGGACATGGGATATGTTATTCATGGCATTGCTTGAAGGAATTAGACAATTTGTATGCCCGATTAAGGACACAGATTGTGTTTTTTCTAGATAAGTTAGATCAATCTAAATTAAAGTGAATTAACGGATAAAACAAAGGTTAGGATAATTAGGGGTGGATTCGAAAGTCCTAGTGCTCTCTCTGATTGAATTTTCTTCCTTATTTTCAATTGTTTTTTTTCATAGATTTGTGTTAGTAAATTTGCTCCATTATTTGTTGAATTAGATAAGGAGAATCACAGATTTGAATTGTGACGATCAGTCCTCGTGGGATTCGACCTCGATCTTACCGAGTTTATTACTACATCACAACCCTATACTTGGGGAGTGAACAACAACGCACCCACAGCATACACTCCCGCCGGAGGCCTCCTTGTGGACTTCAAAGGGTGAGAACCACTTAAGACCCAATCCTAGAAAGGAATGATCGCAAGTGTCCTCCTGGACTCTAGATACTTACAGATAAGTTGATGAGTCTCGTTAAGCACAACGCCGAATATCTCCTCCTCCTTGTTGACGAAGAGTCTTCTGCTTCCTTGATCCGCAACACAAAAGATATACCAAGACTAGGCTTAGGGTTGGGTCAAGGTGAAGATGGAATCCTACTCTCTAAAGATTTTCCTATTAGGAAGACAGAGTAGCTCCAATCTTATGCATTTAAGGCATCCCAGCATAATGATTTGTCATTAAGGTAGTAGTTGAAGAATCCTTGGATGCGAAAGTTCATTCTCCAATCCACACTCTTTTGAATATCAATGGTGAGGGTGGATTGGAGGATGAACTCCCTCGAGAGAAAGGGCTTAAGGTATAAGATGTAAGTTGAAACACTCAAAAGCACTCTCTTCTTTCTCTTACAACAACAAAAGACAAGTCCTTTATAAATAGGTAAAAAGTTCCAACGGATATAAAATGGTCACATTTATGACAGAGTTCGATATCATCGAGCAGGTTCGATATCATCGAGCGTATACTCTCGATAGCATCGATGGTCCACTCGATGACTCGGACTCGATGTCATACGCTTTTAAAACTCTTTGCCAATTGGTCGATGAATTGAAGCTATTGTCGATGTCGTCGGATTTGAACTCCAATTCCATCGATGACAGGTTCGATCCATCGACACTTAAAAAATGAGAGAGACTTGACTTTGAGATATTTCAGGTTTTCGTGAATGATCGGGGGAACTGTCGAGGTCATCGGAATTTGAATGTCGATGATATTGAGATCAGAGTCGAGGCATCGATAAATCCAGTTGATTTATCTTTGAACTTGCTGGACAATTTATGGTTTTGTTCGATGTAATCGATCTGGTGTCGATATCATCGATATTTGAATATCGATTAAATCGAAGGGCCCCCGATCATAGTTAAAAAATAACCTGAAATAACTATTGTAAGAAATGCGCGCCCACTGTCAATATCATCGATGGACCTCCGATGTTATCGATATTTGAATTCAGATCATATCGGACAGTCATCGATATATCGAAGAATTTTGAGATTTTCATTAAAAAAAAAGGGGCGCCGAAAATCTGCCTGTCGATCTTATCGAGCTACTCTCGATGGTCTCGAGATTTGAATATCGATGATATCGATATGTGTATCGATACATCGATAATTCGTCCAGATATATTGTGAAGTTGTTGGACATATTTAGTGCTTTTATCGATGATATCGATAGGTGTAATAATACATCGATAAATCCATCCAGATGAGTATTTAGTTGCTGGACATTTTGGTCCTCTTATCGATAATATCATTAAGGTATCAAGGACATCGACAGTGCAGGTCGATCATATCGAGGGTGCTTCGATAAAATCGACAAGGCGAGAAAAACTTAGAGATTTTCCTATTTTGCAAAAAGTTTTCTCACTTTAAAAACCCTAAGATGTCTATCTTATTTTAAGGGTTTTAGTCACCTGGAGGTTTGGGACACGGGATGTGAGGCTATGATTTACCTATTACGAGCTTCCACACCTCCGGTTGAGGCAGACGCTTGAGATAATCTTCTTATCGAGTTCTACAGCCAGTCTGACTCACCACACCGTAACTTGACAAACCAGGGCACTAGCAGGTGCACTTTCACATCCCTCTCATCCCATCCTTCTTACACACATCACCCCTCTCTCATTTCACTCCATCCCATCTCATTCTCCACCATTTCCAAGCAACTAAGGAGAGAAAATCCTAAGGAGAGGAAGAACCCAAGATCAAGGCCCACTTCCTACCCCAAAATCCCTCATTTTACCTTTCAATCCTCATCATCTTCCATCAACGAGAGAGCCAAGGAATTTGGCATTCCATTGGACCAAGAAGATCCAACGGCGGGTGTTTTGTAGGGTTAGATTTCAATTTTTTGTGATGGACCAAGTGGGGCCTACCGATTGATGGTATGAATCCTATTTGAGACCCATCTTGTTATATGTATTGTAATCCTAGGAGGGCCTATAGTGGCGGGGCCCCTCCATCGCTCTCTCTCACTCTCTCTCTCTCTCGTTTGATGGCCCACCACCATGATATAAGTATTTTATCCATGCCATACACTTAGTGGACCACACCGTCGTCTAAGTGAGGCCCACCTCACTACCATGTCCAGGCCTACCTTGCTGTCCGTTTGGACTGGTCCGGACCAAGGGGAAAACACAAATATTAGCTTTATCCCAAAGCTGTGGTGGGAAACACGTGTGGACCCACCTGATCCATGTATTTTATGTAGGTCGTATGTGGCCACCATGATGTACGTGTGAATCCACACCGTTCATCTAGGAATGAAGCAGATTCAAATCTCAGGTGGAGCACTATGTACGTGAGATTCCACCATGATGCATGGGTTTTATCCCTGGCCGTCCGTTTCGACAGACCGGTCTGATTGGAAAACAGGAATATCAGCTTGATCTTTACCTAGTGTGCCACCCACGTGGGCCCCACCATGACGTATGGATTTGACCTCCACCGTCTAGATCATGGGACCACCATGAGTTTTATCCAGGCCATCCGTAGGCCTGAACGTTAGGAAAATACAAATATCTACTTGATCCAATCAAGTGGGCCACGTGTATGTGGACCCCCCCTGATGTATATGTTTCACCCATGCCATCCACCATCCAGATCCTAGACAGTGGAGCCGACCTTGATGCAGTACCTCATCCAGGTCGTCTGTAGGCCTGGACGATCAAGAAAACACAAATATCAGCCCTGTTCAAAGCTGTTGGTGGACCCCACATGGGACTCACCTACTGTGGATAATGGATTGGCTGGTGTACCTTGTACAACTGGTGTAATGACGCCAGTAAGATTTGTGGGGCCCCTCGTAATGTATGCGTTCTATCTCTACCGTCTAGATAAGCTGGATGGTGCGGCCCGCTTGATGCACGTGTGACACCCACCTGCCATGTGTGTGAGGCATGAGGGATGTGTTATATCCCAACGATTCATCTGATGTACGGCCCAGTACCAGCAGCAGCTTACTGCTGTATTATACGTCAGCAAGTTCTATGGTTCCCATGCATGAGGTATATGTTATATCCACATCGTCCATCCCAACTCCCCGGTCATGGGCCAGGGAATGAGACAGATTCAAATATCAGGTGGAGCACACCACCATACAAAAATGTGGCAGATTCAAATCTTTGGTGGGCCACGCTCGTGGACCCACTCATGATGTATATGTTGCATTCACACCGTTCTGTACTCTGGACGGTGGAATCCCACCTTTCACGTGGTGTGGCAGAGAACATTCATGCCTGGCATCGCATAGCCTTGGTACAGCTAATAGTATTCATGGACTCGCCAATATATTCTGCATTACTCTAATATTGCATACTTGCATTGCTAGCTTGCGCACACACTTTCACCACCCTCTAAGCTTTCTATAAGCTTATGCACGATTGATGCGTGCAGGTGACGCTAGGTCATAGCTGAGCAGGAGTAAGAGCGTACCGAACAGCTTTTAGGATTTCTATCATTATTATCTTTGTATTTCCCTTTATGCACATTGTACTTAAAGTTTTTATTATAGTTGATATGTGGTGATGTTTCTGGTTGTTGTTATTTGTGGGTTATGCTTCTTGCGAGATAATTATATGTAAAAAAATCCTCCTTATAGGATCCTAGGATTGGAATTTGGTGTATGGGCGCTGGGAGCCGAGAATGGTGTACAATGGAGGCTGTTGGCACCGGATTCGATGATAGGGAATTTTGTGAGCCCGGTTTCCAAGTTGGGGCATGACAGAAGTTGGTATCAGAGCATAACTTGGTAATAACCTAGAACAACATCACATATCTGCTATGAGCTTAGGACGATTAGGTCTCAAATGCATAATTTTCTGGTTTGGTTCTCTAATGTCTGAGCCTTTGAGGGATTTCAAGGCTAATAGGCGCCTTTGTTATTTTCTTTAGACCATGCCGCATAGGCGAGGCACTCGAGGTGCCCGAGCGACCCAAGTGACTCCCGCTCCCCCGTTTGAGTCTAGCGCAACATCGACAACATCCGTGACTATAGATCTGCTTCAGTAGATGTTGCAAGCTATGACTACTATCCTTCAGGGGCAGGGCAGGCGGCCCGCTGTTACACCAGCCCAGGCAGAGAAGGAGCACGCGAGCGCCCTTCTTCAAACTTCCAACAACACAATCCTCTGCGCTTCCGGGGTGAGTCAGACCCTACTGTAGCAGAGATATGACACTCTGAGGTGGAGAAGATATTCGACACCATGAGATGTACGACCCAGCAGCGGGTCTCGTTAGCTGTATTTCTTCTCAACGATGAGGTTGAGCACTGGTGGGCATCAGTCGCTTAAGCGAAAGCTGCCGATTTTCTAGTGGACCTAGGAGGATTTTGTAGACCTGTTTGACCAGAAGTTCTTTCTCGAGCATGTACGGTAGCAGCACGCGTTAGAGTTTGAGACTTTGGTCCAGGGAAACATGACAATGTCCCAGTATGAGGCATGTTTCGTGGCACTATTGAGGTTCGTGCCATACTTGGTTGATGATCAGGAACGGAAGGCCCGCCGTTTCGAGAATAGCTTGTGTTACAGTCTTTGAGGCCGTGTTGTTGGGCATGAGCTCCCGACTTTTGAGGATGCTGTACGGAGGGCTGAGATCTATGAGACTAAGTGGGCCGGTGCACAGAGTGACCGTGATCAGAGGAGAGACCGAAAGAGGCGGGCCCCCTCCGGTGACTCCTAGCAGCACCGACCTCAGTAGAGGTGCACAGGCCGCCCAACCTTTCGAGCGCTAGCAACACCTCTGGCACTACCTCTGTGGCAGTTCTCCGTGTCTGTTTTTTGGTGCGGTGAGACGGGGCACCGTATCTGGGAATGTCCCCACCCTCAGCAGCATCAGCCGAAAGCACCGCAGCAGCCTAAGCCGTAACAGCAGCGACAGCGGCAACCTCAGCCGCCGAGGCCCCAACAGCAGAAGAGGCAACAGTATAGGCCACCACAGCAGCAGCAGTCACCTTAGAGGGGACAGGCACCTCCCCAGCCATCCCAGACTAAATTTTACATGGCCCAGCAGGACCCACAGTCATTAGGAGGAGTTGTCGACGATTCATGTGACCAGGCCTTAGGACCGTCTTGTTAGATTAGTCATTGATGGGATTATGAGGTTGCTTAATACCACAGTTTTGATTGTTTCTGACCGGGATCTGAGGATCAGTGGGGTCATCATAGAGTAGACGAGGCGTCTTGTGAGCGTGAGGTTAAGATTTGCGAGCGCTATCCCCATCTTTTCGATGTTTGATTGTATGTTGCATTGTGTTTTGATTATATGTGATGTCATGATTTCTCTCTTCTTTTATGAGTTATGTTTAGTTATGATGATAGTGTAAATTATGAGGATGAAATTTTTATTAGGAGGGGAGAGCTGTTAGGCCCGTATCCTAGTCCGTACCGTTCCGTAGACTCCCGCGATCCTCCTTGTAGAATTTCGGCAACCCGCGACCTGTAATCATCATTTACGCAGGATGTGGCGGCAATCTAGTTTGGAGTGTACTAGACCCCGATGATTATCCAGAGGGAACTATACTGATACCAACTTCGGTCACGCCCCAAACTCAGAAATTGGGCTTACAAAATTGCCGATCACCGAATCCTATGCCAACAGTCTCGGTAGTACCCCATTCTTGGCTCCCAATGCCCATATGCCAGATTAAGATCCTGGGATCCTACAAGGAGGATTTTTTTACGTACATTTATCTCTCAAGAAGCATAGACATACGCATAACTCACAAACAACAACAACCAGTAACATCACCACATATCCACTATAATCAAAACTTTAAGTATAATGCGCATAAAGGAAATACAAAGATAATAATGATAAAACTGCAGAAGCTCCGTGGCACACTCCTCCTGCTCAGCTATGACCTAGCGTCACGTGCATGCATCAATCGTGCATAAGCTTATAAAAAGCTTAGAGGAGTAGCAATGCAAGTATGTAATATCAGAGTAATGCGGAATATGCTGGCGAGTCCATGATACTATCAGTCGTACTAAGGCTATACGATGCAAGGCATGAATGTTGTTGGTCACACCAAGGCCATGTGATGCAATGCAAGGCCTGCATAGCCAATGTCATGTGCAAGATGCAGCTCAAGCATACCAATCCACATATCAAACTAGCTCACCTATGGAGCGTCATATATCAGTACAGTTCTCTCTAGATAATCACCGGGGTCTAATACACTCCAAACCAGATTCCCGCCACATCATGCGCAACAAGGTGAGTGAAAGAGACCTCACTATCTGCCTGCCAATTTCGAGCTCGGCTTGTCGATAGCAAACCCATTCCTCGAGTTGGTCAAACTCAACCTAGCTTTTTCCCCTCCTCTTAGGCAGGTAAGGCTGCACCCCCTTCCAACTGACCACGACATAGTGGGAAGCGCGACCTCCTGGTATCGACACTTAGCGCTCATACATTCACTCATTCTAGACGTTAGAGCGACCTCCTGGTACCATAAGGTTTAGGGAATTTCACCTAGGGGCATCTATAACACCCGATGTAAAGAAAAGATTTTCTGTATCCAATCCTGTCATCCGCGCTATACCTGCGGAGGCTACAACCCTTATGTCGCTAAGGCATACAACAATCATAACACACAATATAAGATGCATGAGTCACACAATCATGCATCAATCCTGCGTATATCGTGTGATCATGTGGGATGAATTTTCCTATCAGGGAGTCCCATAAATAACCTTCCCAATGACATATGCAATGGTTAAGCACATCTCATAACAATCATGCAGATGATGTTATGGGCATGTATCATGATGTTATGTTGTCACGTACTCATAATCGGCATCGATAATCAGCCTATATGCAAGGCGGGGTCCATAGATGAACAACCAATCTATATCATAACATAAGGATCAACCCTCAACTGTGGATATATCAAATCCGATAGCACGGATCCATCCGTCTACGGCGATGATGGACCATACAAACAGCAATGGGGCCCAATGATTTGGGTTAACCCTCTTAGAGAATGATGAGAATGGGCTAACAAGGCTAAGGGAAGGTCACAATGTGGACATTTACCATCATTGCCCATCAATGGGACATTTAACCAACATTGCTCCAAATGAATGGCCACATAGAGCCAAACGTATAAAGGGCCCATGGCCTCACACAGGGCCAATACACACCCATTGGGCCTCATATGCATCACCTGGGCCTCACACAGTACTTTATATACATTGGGCCTCACTCATGGAACTTATATAGATCACTTGGGCCTCATACTTAGGCCTAATTTACATCACAAAGGGGGTGCATCACATAAGCCTAATATACATCACCATGGCTGTAACGCCCTGAAAATCGGGGGTCGAGCATAAACTCAACTCCCGAGTTCCAGAACATCACTTATGCAACAAAATGAATGATGATTGAATGTTGATTGAATTCGTGCATTGAACATGAGTGAGATTAAGCCAAAACAGGATATCATACTCCAGAGACAGTTAAATTTGCAAGCGGAAGACTGTGATAGATAGATAAAATATATAACCTATGATGAGTCTCCAGAGTGTGATAACATTACCAGGTTAAATAAATACAAGTGCAGTTCTAGAATATACCAAATTTGAGGAAGTGTAATGCCTCCTATCCCATGTACCATAGCCCCGTCAATACAATATCAGGTCTTTATTGACCTGCCAGAGAGATACAGATAGGAGAACTCCTCCTATCATCACAAAAGTAGTCCGGCTCTGCTTCACAAGCATCGCCATCACCTGAAATTCAACAAATCTGGTGGGTGTTCGGAACACCGTCCCGTAACGTGGGAGTGAGTGATCAACTCAGTGGAACAGTAAAGCATAAGTTAACGTGTTATCAAATCAATCAAGCAGTAATGATAAAGCAGTACAAATCAAGCATTTCTAACTACTCTTGTTAAGTGCAAAAATGATATGACATGATGCTGTATGCCCTTGCCAAACCACCCTCAAGCGACATCATCTTACGTTCGCGAATGCTTACTCCCTCAGTGCGCCACATCTACAAAGCACATGCGGTGCGATGATGCTCATGATTACCAAGTTTTTATTAGTCCATTTCAAACAGCAGTATTGGGAAACTAAGGTACCTCCCTTGTATCATTCCCAAACATGATCCATTCTAGGGTCGTCAATCCTAGTTATTCTCATACGATGTTATGGTTTGAGAAGCGTAGTGAAGGCATCGCAAAGGGCTCATCACCCGTCAGCGCGGATACAGATCTCACCGTATGCGGCTCAATTGCTGGCCGTCAGCTCGAGTACAGGTCTCACCGTACTCGGCTCAATCACTAGCCGTCAGCTCAAGTACAGGTCTCACCGTACTCGGCTCAACTCACACTCTAGTTGCTGTGAAAGACTCGTGGCCAATCACAGACCCTTGGAGTGTACTCGATGATACCACGGAGGACTCGTCGCCCGTCAGCACGAGCACAGATCTCACCGTACTCGGCTCTCGCCGAAGTATCGACAGCTCGAATACAGTGTCCCATACCACCATATTCGGCTCCCGAGTTGATTGCGCAATGGTCACTACGGGGAGGCACATGGCCCCAGCGTAGGCCGACAGCTCGACCACGGTGTCCCATACCACCATGCCCGGCTCATGCGACTTAGCGGATCTAGGTACCATGGTTAAACGGGGATCGCCACTGGTAAGTTTGGTACCCTAGGTTCAAGCAGTAGCGACCAAACAGGGTGAACATGCATAAGGCAGATCGGGTTACTTGATGAGCTCGACTAGCACGATCGCCCGTTGAGCTGCACGACATGAAGTGCATAAACAACTTCGTGTGGCCTAGCCACTGCCGACAGGCAACGCACGACTCGAGTTCGTCGAACACATCCCACGTGGCAAATGAATCTCAGCCACAAGTTCAATCTCGTTACCGATTGCCTGGACTATAATCATAGCCCCAAACACAATCAATTACAGAGATATAAAGCAGTAATAGATCAGGATTCAAATCATACATCATCAGTCGAGTATTATCCGTTTAGGGCTGTTGCACGCACTCGTTGCTCTCGCTCCCCCATCACCCATGACGGATCATACATCATAAATATAAATTTAAACATATGCATTACATAGTTAAAATCATAACCGTTGAGCATGTTATGAATCACAACACAAGCATGAGTTTGTACATGTTCAAATCCTAATCACACAACTATCAAAGGAGATCATACACACAGTGAAAAGAGGTTGAGAATCATATCTCAACACCCTTATACTTTACAATTTGCTAACTACTACACATTCAGACATTTCATGAAACACTTAAGCAAACATACATCAACATACATGACATATGTCGATCACATAGGCATTAGGCCAAATCCTTTCACTAGGGAGTTGCCCCAACCATAACACGCGTACACCCACGACGGATAGTCATGGCAAGCAGGAATCCAAGTTCCATATTCATTCAGCCCGTTCCACAAACACTTGGGCCACACATTTTAGCGTATATAGTGTATATTGGCCGTGGCGTGATTTAGGGCAAATCCTTTCGTGAAAGGGATATCGCCATTACAACAATCATATATCCATGACAATTAGTCATGGCGAGCACGAATGAGAATTCTATACTCATTCAGCCATTTTCACAAACACTTAGAATACATTATTCCAACATACATAGTGTATGTTAGCAAACATGTATTAGGGCTATTCTTTTGCTAAGCGGTTATTTTATCCGCGTATACCATATTCATACAACAATTAATCATGACAATTATATTTCCAAAATCCGCACGTATGCGGAATTTCTAGAATGCGCAATTTCAACATACATGACATTTACACATGAACATGTATTTTTGCGATCCCTTTCGCCAAACTAGCATTTTATCCACACATGATATAATCAAACATTAAATAAACATGTCAAACATTTTCCCAAGAAAAATACGTATACGGTATTTCTACGTATATTTAGAGTATGTGAAAATCCATATTCTTTATCGCTAATCGAAACAGGAAACGGAAAGCACTTTGTACATGTGCATTTGCATGCAGATCATGAATCTATCATTATCTGACATTGAAAGCGTTGAAAAACGTAACTATACCTAACACCTAAAGTCCGCACCTTTGGTCGTAGAATCGTAACGGAGACGATAGGTTTGCTAAGCTTCCGTATTCGGCAGTTTAGCAACCTAGAGAACGAAATAGGTTAGCTATTTCACAACCTACAACAGTCTAAACCCCAAAACAGATTAGGGTTAGGGTTTCTTACCTAGAAACGACGCCGGGACGCCGGAAAAGCGTCAAGAAAAGGATGGTGCAGCCCGTGTGGTGGCAGGGAACGACGGTAGGAAGATTCTCCCACTTCTCCCTCACTTTCTCTCTCTTTTCCTCTCTCAAATCCAAATTCGTATGGCTGGAATGGGAGAGGTTTAAGGTCCTTATATAGCCTCAAAACTCACCGAAATAGACTCCTGTTCAAAGGTTACTGCTAATATAGGTAATTCGTCACTTTTCCAGCTCAAAAGAGAGGTTCTGGTGGCCCTCCTTGAGCCAAACGTCAGACTTAAGCTCACCCTCTGCGGATCTACGTGGGATTACGTTTTCGGCTCGATCGGATTCCCATCGCACGTGGCGGACCACTTTCAGTTCAACGGTCCGTGGGCCACGATCAGAATTTCTGAGTACATGTAAATGTGTGAAATTTTTCCTGATCCGAGGGTGTAATTTGGTCTGATTCTGACGGTCAGGTTGCTTAATACTGATGCGCAAGCGAAAGGTGCCAGATCACTATTCCAGATATTTTTTTGGATGGGAATAGTGTTTTTCACACACCCTCGCTCCGGATCGAAATAAATGGCCGTCGGACATCGGAATCATCTGATTTTTGAGATGATTGTCAAGCCCAGTGGGGCGGTCCTAGTTCCTTAGCTTCGAGTTAATCGGACTCCCGATGTGCGATCTAAACCTAATACGAAGTTTCGTTTCATTCCCGAGAGCAGCCGGGAAATGAGTTTGGTTCTAAACTTTAGGGTAACCTAGAGTCACTAATTCTGCAAGTTTTGGGTCTTGCAGATCGTATTTAAAGCGATCCCAACGGATTTCATGGCTAATCGAGTTTGCACTTAGTTAACTTTGTTAAATTCCTAAAGGATTTAATCCTAATTGTTTTCTGGTTGAGATGGTAATTAGGCCTTTGCAGTTTGTATATAAAGTGATCCAAGTTTTACTACTTATCTAGTTTAAGATAGTGTTTAGGGCGAAAGTGCTTTGAAAAATTGAAAGCACAAGGTAGTGAAGGGTGGGATTTGTGAAGAAAATAGTTTTAGACGGGATTTGAGGCTTTGAATTGAGCGTCTGAAAAGTTAATCAGGTGTTAAGATTGACCAATGCCTAAGGATGTCTAATCCCAGGTTGGCAAAAATCCGGGTGTTACATCTAACCCCCTCTACCCCCCTTAACAAAATTTCGTCCCCGAAATTGGCTAAGGGTAATAAGGGAAGATTTCTATTATTTCATTTGCCTAAGACTTATTGATTTCAAGTTTCTACGCGTGGTAGGGTAAATACCAGCAGGTTCATTTTAGTCTACCCCCCTTAAAACTTAATTCTTTATCCATTTCTCTTACCCTGATGGTTTGCTACCATTTATTTATTTACCTATTAGGAGTCTTGACGACAAATCCCAATTATCTCGAGTAAGACAGCTGTTTTCATTGTTTGACCAACACGGAGAGACGGTAATAGTGGGCTCGATCCCGATACATCGATCATCTACCGGGCCAGGGTAGGAGCTCATCGTATCCCTTCCGAATCCTGGTAGATCCTGGTCATCCGCTCGTCAGCAGAGAGTCCATCGGTAGTCGCCCAGGATTGAGAATTGGGTCAAGCCGCGAATGTTTCGCAGTTGTATATTTCAGTAACTCCGTAGTCCGATCAATCTCTAAGAGTAGGGAATGCTCATCACTGAAAGGCTCAAATTGTTTATTCTAAGGTTGCCCTTTAGGTCTTAGTCTAAGAGAGTCCTCGTTATCATCTATGTCCAAGGAAATGGTAAATCAAATCTTACTAGATCATCCTAAATCGGTTTCTCATAGTAGGACAAGCTAGGGCTTCTATAATGTTCGTATTCAACGAGCACCGTTTCGATCCTGGGCCAGTGGGGTAGGGTCCACCGCGTTTCCACTGTGCCACCCCAGATCAAAGAGGCGTATTAGGTGACCTAACTAGATTGGGCTCATAATGTTCTACCCCCCTTAAAATTTTATTTTCACCCTCAAGGCTCAAGAGCTATGTCCTGATCCGTATGACGGAACAAGGTGTAATTTAAGTCTTATCCTTGACATGAAATGAAATGCGGTCTCCCACAACATCAGTCTTGGTACCTAGGATTATAGAAAGGGGCTATCACAGATGGGTGTGAGTTTGAGGCAAGATGCCTAATTCTACTAAGGAGTTTTGTCGCGGTCCAGACTTATCCTATTTAATTATGTCTAGCTTAATAGGCAGGCTATCTTTTTACGTTCATAAACACAATATGTATGCCAACATGGCATGCGATTTGGACCTAATCCCCAACTGTCCGTTGCCCATCTGGGCAATTCCTTGGGCCTAAAAGACAAAGTCTCTATCAGCAATATACTCCTAACACTTTTCAAGGACAAAAATCAACTCTTAATTGTAAATGGTTGGGCCAACACGGAAAGAAAATTGTGTAGTGGGTCTGAGTCGGTTAAGCCGAATAACTGAGTCTATTATTCACTTGGCTTAGAATAATTAGTTAGTCTTGTACTTTCCTTAGCCTACCCAGTAGCCTAGTCTTAATTGAGGAGTAGCGGGAATCCATAGGTGAGTCCAAAGTCGATGCTTATACGTTAGATGATTTCACTTCATTTTTAATACAAGGAAGGGTTTCATCACTTAGGATCAAAGTTGTCTATTGGAATTGAGTTGCCTAAAGTTGAATTTAACTACGCCCGAGCATTTCACATATGCTCAAACCAACTGAGGGGTTCTGGTTGGATTGCCTATATCGTTAGGCTCTGTCAAAGCACTGCTCTAGGTCCAAACTCTATGGGTCTATTTGTCAAACAACCATTTACTCAAAAGCTTAAGCTATCAGAGTGCGGTAGGTTAATGTATATCAAGGGACTTTATCACTTCACAACACTAGTTGGCCAGTGGTCTTAAGTGGTATTGAATGGGACCGCATTACTAATCCTACCTCGGGATTGGGAAGTGACATGGTTGGTAGGTGGGTGGGTGGGATAAAAATTAATTTTATAGGCTTTGGAAAATGAGCCATGTGTTGGAAAGTGTGAGATGGGATTTCCAATCCCAGGAATCGGAACTCCTAAGTGTAAGAGGAACAACCTAGGGTATACTCTTTATTGCATACATTCCAAACATGGTATTAGAAAACATGGGATACAACCAACCTAGGGCCATACCTTACACATACATTTATTATTACTTTTACAATTCTATCCACCGTAAACTTACCTAATGAAATTTGGCCGAACGGACCCTAAACGTTCTCAAAAACTAAAACATTCTACCAACTACTACACCCTATCAACAGGAAAACATAACCACCCTAAGATAGTAGCCCATGCAAACTACAAGACAACATATGGATGAGCTCGGATAGAGCCATGGAAAATGTGGATAAGGGAAATGGGGGGCTGGAGTTTTTTGGTTCTCCACCATGTTGAGCCTCAACAGATGATTGTAAAGGCCCAACGGACAGGGATTGAAGGAGGAAAATGAGTGGATGGGATGGGTTGAGAGCTTGCACGATTTTAGAGCTTCAAATGAGGCATGTAAGCGCTCAAATGAGAGAGAATGGAGAGGGTAGGGGGTAAGTTATGTTGTAAACATTGTGGAAGGATGGATGGTGTGTGGGTTATGGAAGAAAATGAAAGATTGCAAGGTTTGGAGGGATGGGTTTTGAGAAAAATCGAAAATGGGTTTGGAGGTGTTTGAAAAGAGGGAAATGAAAGAGGGGGCTTCCAGCCCTATTTATCCTAACCAAAACCGAAAATGGCACGTGCCATGAGGTAGGGGGGGTCAAACCGACCCAGCCCATGCTCGGACCCGCCGGAATCGACCGGGCGGCGGCGCGCCGCCCGACCGCGGCGCCGCCGCGGCCGGACTTGGCCGGAACCGCGCCGCCGCGCCGCAGTGGGATCTGCTCTCCATGGTCCCAATGTCAGAAACACCCTGGTTCGACCCTGGGTCTTAGTAGATTTAAGTGGGGAGGCCCCCGACTCCGGTTCGTTCAATTTCGGATAGTTTCGGGTTAAACCGACGTAACTTGCAATCCGGAATGAGTTATCTGACGTAAAATATATGAATTTGGGGTAGAACGAGCTAATGAAGCCAACCAACCCTGCTATGCCGGGTTGCGCAACCCGAATTGCGAGAAAACCCACCGATTGACGGTTATTTCCACGCTTCAATTTGTTTTGCTAAAATAGTAGTTTTTGTTTATTACTCTTCATCGGTTGGGCTTTAGGAGTTGTGCGCATCGTGTAAAGAGCTTAGAATAATTAGGAGAATGGTTTAGTGAAATAAAATAGGACACTTACTATTTTTGGCTGAAAGCCTTGCACACTTAATAGACATCACGACCCTATAGTAAGTCGCGAATTCTAGGAGTTTTAGCTGTTTTTGTTTCTGATTTCATTCTCATTACTTGGTATCCTATTTAAAGGGTTGTGAACTCATTTTTAGTATTAATCAGAATTTATTTCTATTTCCTGCTTTCTCCTCTTGTAGATTCGAGAAGTCTCGGTGAGGAGTCCAGAGAAGCTCCGAGGATTCAGAGTAGTTATCATCATCACGTTTATCGCACACATTTTACTGATCGTCAATGATTGAGATGAGGTGGATTGTGATCTAGACCCTTCACTAGACAACCTAGAACTGTTTTAGGTCGACCCGTGCGACCATGGTTCAATACATACTCGATTTCGGCGTTCGTTTTCAGTGAACTAGCCGTTGGACGGAACAGGGATGCCTAAGACTGTTTCTACATTCCGTCGCTCCCTCCTAAGTCAGAGTGCGTCAGTGTGCGTCGTGTGACCATAACCCAGGTCCGGTTTAATCAAAATCATGCTCTGATACCATCTTGTAACGCCCTGAAAATCGGGGGTCGAGCATAAACTCAACTCCCGAGTTCCAGAACATCACTTATGCAACAAAATGAATGATGATTGAATGTTGATTGAATTCGTGCATTGAACATGAGTGAGATTAAGCCAAAACAGGATATCATACTCCAGAGACAGTTAAATTTGCAAGCGGAAGACTGTGATAGATAGATAAAATATATAACCTATGATGAGTCTCCAGAGTGTGATAACATTACCAGGTTAAATAAATACAAGTGCAGTTCTAGAATATACCAAATTTGAGGAAGTGTAATGCCTCCTATCCCATGTACCATAGCCCCGTCAATACAATATCAGGTCTTCATTGACCTGCCAGAGAGATACAGATAGGAGAACTCCTATCATCACAAAAGTAGTCCGGCTCTGCTTCACAAGCATCGCCATCACCTGAAATTCAACAAATCTGGTGGGTGTTCGGAACACCGTCCCGTAACGTGGGAGTGAGTGATCAACTCAGTGGAACAGTAAAGCATAAGTTAACGTGTTATCAAATCAATCAAGCAGTAATGATAAAGCAGTACAAATCAAGCATTTCTAACTACTCTTGTTAAGTGCAAAAATGATATGACATGATGCTGTATGCCCTTGCCAAACCACCCTCAAGCGACATCATCTTACGTTCGCGAATGCTTACTCCCTCAGTGCGCCACATCTACAAAGCACATGCGGTGCGATGATGCTCATGATTACCAAGTTTTTATTAGTCCATTTCAAACAGCAGTATTGGGAAACTAAGGTACCTCCCTTGTATCATTCCCAAACATGATCCATTCTAGGGTCGTCAATCCTAGTTATTCTCATACGATGTTATGGTTTGAGAAGCGTAGTGAAGGCATCGCAAAGGGCTCATCACCCGTCAGCGCGGATACAGATCTCACCGTATGCAGCTCAATTGCTGGCCGTCAGCTCGAGTACAGGTCTCACCGTACTCGGCTCAATCACTAGCCGTCAGCTCAAGTACAGGTCTCACCGTACTCGGCTCAACTCACACTCTAGTTGCTGTGAAAGACTCGTGGCCAATCACAGACCCTTGGAGTGTACTCGATGATACCACGGAGGACTCGTCGCCCGTCAGCACGAGCACAGATCTCACCGTACTCGGCTCTCGCCGAAGTATCGACAGCTTGAATACAGTGTCCCATACCACCATATTCGGCTCACGAGTTGATTGCGCAATGGTCACTACGGGGAGGCACATGACCCCAGCGTAGGCCGACAGCTCGACCACGGTGTCCCATACCACCATGCCCGGCTCATGCGACTTAGCGGATCTAGGTACCATGGTTAAACGGGGATCGCCACTGGTAAGTTTGGTACCCTAGGTTCAAGCAGTAGCGACCAAACAGGGTGAACATGCATAAGGCAGATCGGGTTACTTGATGAGCTCGACTAGCACGATCGCCCGTTGAGCTGCACGACATGAAGTGCATAAACAACTTCGTGTGGCCTAGCCACTGCCGACAGGCAACGCACGACTCGAGTTCGTCGAACACATCCCACGTGGCAAATGAATCTCAGCCACGAGTTCAATCTCGTTACCGATTGCCTGGACTATAATCATAGCCCCAAACACAATCAATTACAGAGATATAAAGCAGTAATAGATCAGGATTCAAATCATACAATCAGTCGGGTATTATCCGTTTAGGGCTGTTGCACGCACTCGTTGCTCCGCTCCCCCGCTCCCCCTCACCCATGACGGATCATACATCATAAATATAAATTTAAACATATGCATTACATAGTTAAAATCATAAAACCGTTGAGCATGTTATGAATCACAACACAAGCATGAGTTTGTACATGTTCAAATCCTAATCACACAACTATCAAAGGAGATCATACACATAGTGAAAAGAGGTTGAGAATCATATCTCAACACCCTTATACTTTACAATTTGCTAACTACTACACATTCAGACATTTCATGAAACACTTAAGCAAACATACTCAACATACATGACATATGTCGATCACATAGGCATTAGGCCAAATCCTTTCACTAGGGAGTTGCCCCAACCATAACACGCGTACACCCCACGGATAGTCATGGCAAGCAGGAATCCAAGTTCCATATTCATTCAGCCGTTTCCACAAACACTTGGGCCACACATTTTAGCGTATATAGTGGTATATTGGCCGTGGCGTGATTTAGGGCAAATCCTTTCGTAAGGGATATCGCCATTACAACAATCATATATCCATGACAATTAGTCATGGCGAGCACGAATGAGAATTCTATACTCATTCAGCCATTTTCACAAACACTTAGAATACACTATTCCAACATACAGTGTATGTTAGCAAACATGTATTAGGGCTTCTTTTGCTAAGCGGTTATTTTATCCGCGTATACCATATTCATACAACAATTAATCATGACAATTATATTTCCAAAATCCGCACGTATGCGGAATTTCTAGAATGCGCAATTTCAACATACATGACATTTACACATGAACATGTATTTTTGCGATCCCTTTCGCCAAACTAGCATTTTATCCACACATGATATAATCAAACATTAAATAAACATGTCAAACATTTTCCCAAGAAAAACGTATACGGTATTTCTACGTATATTTAGAGTATGTGAAAATCCATATTCTTTATCGCTAATCGAAACAGGAAACGGAAAGCACTTTGTACATGTGCATTTGCATGCAGATCATGAATCTATCATTATCTGACATTGAAAGCGTTGAAAAACGTAACCTATACACCTAAAGTCCGCACCTTTGGTCGCAGAATCGTAACGGAGACGATAGGTTTGCTAAGCTTCCGTATTCGGCAGTTTAGCAACCTAGAGAACGAAATAGGTTAGCTATTCACAACCTACAACAGTCTAAACCCCAAAACAGATTAGGGTTAGGGTTTCTTACCTAGAAACGACGCCGGGAACGCCGGAAAAGCGTCAAGAAAGGATGGTGCAGCCCGTGTGGTGGCAGGGAACGACGGTAGGAAGATTCTCCCACTTCTCCCTCACTTTCTCTCTCTTTTCCCTCTCTCAAATCCAAATTCGTATGGCTGGAATGGGAGAGGGTTTAAGGTCCTTATATAGCCTCAAAACTCACCGAAATAGACTCCTGTTCAAAGGTTACTGCTAATATAGGTAATTCGTCACTTTTCCAGCTCAAAAGAGAGGTTCTGGTGGCCCTCCTTGAGCCAAACGTCAGACTTAAGCTCACCCTCTGCGGATCTACGTGGGATTACGTTTTCGGCTCGATCGGATTCCCAGATTGCACGTGGCGGACCACTTTCAGTTCAACGGTCCGTGGGCCACGATCAGAATTTCTGAGTACATGTAAATGTGTATGAAATTTTTCCTGATCCGAGGGTGTAATTTGGTCTGATTCTGACGGTCAGGTTGCTTAATACTGATGCGCAAGCGAAAGGTGCCAGATCACTATTCCAGATATTTTCATTTGGATGGAATAGTGTTTTTCACACCCTCGCTCCGGATCGAAATAAATGGCCGTCGGACATCGGAATCATCTGATTTTTGAGATGATTGTCAAGCCCAGTGGGGCGGTCCTAGTTCCTTAGCTTCGAGTTAATCGGACTCCCGATGTGCGATCTAAACCTAATACGAAGTTTCGTTTCATTCCCGAGAGCAGCCGGAAATGAGTTTGGTTCTAAACTTTAGGGTAACCTAGAGTCACTAATTCTGCAAGTTTTGGGTCTTGCAGATCGTATTTAAAGCGATCCCAACGGATTTCATGGCTAATCGAGTTTGCACTTAGTTAACTTTGTTAAATCCTAAAGGATTTAATCCTAATTGTTTTCTGGTTGAGATGGTAATTAGGCCTTTGCAGTTTGTATATAAAGTGATCCAAGTTTTACTACTTAGCTAGTTTAAGATAGTGTCTAGGGCGAAAGTGCTTTGAAAAATTGAAAGCACAAGGTAGTGAAGGGTGGGATTTGTGAAGAAAATAGTTTAAGACGGGATTTGAGGCTTTGAATTGAGCGTCTGAAAAGTTAATCAGGTGTTAAGATTGACCCAATGCCTAAGGATGTCTAATCCCAGGTTGGCAAAAATCCGGGATGTTACAATGGCCCACATCTATGAGCCTCATATACGTCAAGTGGGTCGCATCACATGGGCCTCATATACATCAAGTGGGCCACAACCCATGGGCCTCGAATACATCACGATGGCCTCATACCTGGGCCTCAAATACATCACAATGGGCCACATATACATCACATTGGCCCTCGTATATGGGCCGCATATACATAATTGTGGGCCTCACCAATGGGCCATAAATACATCATATTAGAGTGGGCCCTGCATATTCCAAATGGGCCCCACCAGATGGACAACTAGGATATACAATGCCTATATCATGGTGGTCCAGTGGATGGACGGCGTGTATACAACACATGCATCACAGGGCAACCCACCGTCCAGCAGACTGGACGGTGTGGATATAGAAAATAATCACAGTGGGCCCCTACGTCCTTGCTGAATGGCTTGAATATGCAATACATTAATCATGGTGGCCTCCCATAGATCTAAGTCAGTTCGACTCGAAACTTGTACCCTAGCGACCACACCATCGCTACGATTCCAACGTCGTGTCTTGCGCACTGATACGAGACTCACGTTAGGAGTTGTGGGCCCGCGTATAATATGAACAAACACTACGTGTTTCGAATTCTGAGAGAATCTCTACAACCATCACATCTATCAATCAATCAATCATAAGTCAAGTACAACCCATCACCCCCATACCTCACATGTCACCTCTCTTACACAACCCATAAATCTCTACACAAGCTACCCCCAAGTCAACATTTCTCTTACATAACCCATACCTCTCTTACACAACCATCCCTCTCATCCCATCCTTCTTACACCATCACCCCTCTCTCATTTCACTCCATCCCATCTCATTCTCCACCATTTACAAGCAACTAAAGAGAGAAAATCCTAAGGAGAGGAAGAACCCAAGATCAAGGCCCACTTCCTACCCCAAAATCCCTCATCCTAGCCCTTCAATCCTCATCATCTTCCATCAAAGAGAGAGCTAAAGAGGTTGGCATTCCATCAGACCAAGAAGATCCAATGGTGGGTGTTGTTGGGTTAGGTTATTTCAATTTTTTGTGATGGACCAAGTGGAGCCTACCGATTGATGGTATGGATCCTATTTGGGGCCCATCTTGTTGTATGTATTGAAATCCTAAGAGGACCCATAGTGGCGAATCCCCTTTATCGCTCGATCTCTCTCTCTCTCTCTCTCTCTCTCTCTCTCTCTCTCTCTCTCCTCTCTCTCTATCTCTCTCTCTCTCTCTCTTTAATGGCCCACCCATGATGTAAGTATTTTATCCATGCCGTACACTTAGTGGACCACACCGTCGTCCAAGTTGGGTCCACCTCATTGCCATGTCCAGGGCCTACCTTGTTGTCCCTTTGGATTGGCCCGGACCAAGGGGAAAACACAGATATTAGCTTTATCCCAAAGTTGTGGTGGGCCACACGTGTGGACCCACCTGATCCATGTATTTTATCCAGGTCGTACGTGGCCACCATGATGTACGTGTGAATCCACACCATCCATCCAGGAATGAAGCAGATTCAAATATCAGGTGGAGCACTCCATACGTGGGATTCCACCATGATGCATGGGTTTTATCCCTGGCCGTCCATTCTGTACACACCGGTCTAGATGGAAAAAAGAAATATCAGCTTGATCTTAACCTGGTGGGCCACCCACTTGGGCCCCACCATGACATATGGATTTGACCTCCACCATCCAGATCATTGGACTACCATGACTTTTATCCTGGCCGTCCGTAGGTCGGGACGTTAGGAAAATACAAATATCTACTTGATCCAATCAAGTGGGCCACATGTAAGTGGACCCCACCTTATGTATATGTTTCATCCATGCCATCCATCGTCCAGATCCTAGACGGTGGAGCCTACCTTGATGCAGTACCTCATCCTGGCCGTCCGTAGGCCTGGACGATCAAGAAAACACAAATATCAGCCCTGTTCAAAGCTATTGGTGGGCCCCATGTGGGACCCACCTACTGTGGAGAATGGATTGGCTAGTGTACCTTGTACAACTGGTGTAATGATACCAGCAACTTCTGTGGGGGCCCCTCGTGATGTATGAGTTCTTTCTTTGCCGTCTAGATAAGCTGGACGGTGGGGCCTGCTTGATGCACGTGTGGCACCCACTTGCCACTTGTGTGAAGCCTATCATGAGGGATGTGTTATATCCCAACTGTTCATCTAATGGACGGCCCAGCACCAGCAGCAACTTGCTGTTGTATTATACGTCAGCAAGTTCTGTGGTTCCCACGCATGAGGTATGTGTTATATCCACACCGTCCATCCCAACTCCTTGGCCATGCGCCAGGGAATGAGACAGATTCAAATATCAGGTGGAGCACACCACCATACAAAAATGTGGCAGATTTAAATCTCCGGTGGGCCACGCTCGTGGACCCACTCATGATGTATATGTTGCATTCACACTGTCCAGTACTCTGGATGGTGGAATCCCACCTGCCACATGTGTGTGGGGCCTGCCCTGATGAATGGTGGACCCCACATGATTTATGTATTTTATTCACACCTTCCAGCGGTCTGGATGGTGGAAACCACCATGATGTATGTGTTAGATCCAAACCGTCCATCCACTTATGAGCTCGTCTTAAGGCATGAGAAGAAAAAATTAAGACAGATCTATTTATTAGATGGACCACACTGCAAAAACTAGTAGAGGATTACATGCCCACCATTGAAACCATTTGAGGTCACAAAGGTTCTGGATCAATATGAAATGTGTTCTTCCACTTAATTTAGGCCTTTGTGACCTTATGAACAGATTGGATGAAAAATAAACATTATGGTGGGCCTTGTGCATTGTTAACAGTGGAAATCATTATCTCCACTGCTATTTGTGGTTTGGTCCAGATGATCTCCTTATATGATTCATTTTTATTTTGGGTAATGCTCTAAAATGACCTCTAAAAATAGATGAATGGTATAGATAGTCCATTTAGGACTGTGAGTCTAGCTCGATGTAGATGAGGCCCATTGATGCGACCCACTTGATGTATATGAGGCCCATTGGTGCGGCCCATTGGTGCGGCCCACTTGATGTATATGAGGCCCATTGGTGCTACCCATGTGATGTGGCCCACTTGATGTATATGCAGCCCATTAGTGCGCCCACGCGATGTATATGAGGCCCACTGTGATGTGCATGAGGCCGATGTGTGAGGCTCAACGTAATGTATGTGAGGCCCATGAGTGAGGCCCAATATGATGTAATTAGGCCCTTGAGTGAGGTCATGGGCCCCACTATATGTTGGCTCTATGTAGGCCATTCCTTGGGAGTAATGTTGGTTAAATGTCCACATTGATGGGCAATTATGGATAAAGGTCCACATTGTGACCTTCCCTTAGTCCTTGTTAGGCCCATTCTCATCATTCTCTAAGAGGGTTAACCCAAATCATTGGGCCCCATTGTTGTTGTGTGATCCATCATTGTCGTAGACGGATGGATCCGTGCTATCGGATTTGGTATATCCACAGTTGAGGACTGACCCTCATGTTATAGATTTGTTGTCCTTCCATGGACCATGCCTTGTGTATAAGCCGATTATCGATGCCGACTATGAGTATGCAATAGTATAGCTTCATGATACATGCCCATACGCATCATCTACATGCTTGTTATGAGATGTGGTTGATCATTGCATATGCCATTGTGCAGATTGTTTATGGGACTCCCTGATAGGTAGATTCGTCTCATATGAGTGCATAATATGCGTAGGATTGATGCATGATTGGACCGTGTGACTCATGTATCATGCATTGCGTGATTATGATTACTGTAAGCAAGCCCTAATGACATCAAGGCTGTAGCCTCCACAGGTATAGCACGGATGGCGAGATTGGATACCAGAAATCTTTTCTCTACATGGGGTGCTATAGATGCCCCATGAGGTTGCTCCAACGTCTATGCTGAGTGGATGTATGAGCGCACGAGGGCCATATGCCAGTAGGTCGTGTCCCTGCTATGTCGTGGTCGGTTAGAAGGGGTGTAGCCTTACCCGCCCGAGAGGAGGGTACAAAGCTAGGCTAAGTTTGACCAGCTCGATAATTGAGTCCGTTATCGATGAACCGAGCCCGATATTGGCAGGCGGATAGTGAAACGCCCTGAAAATCGGGGGTCGAGCATAAACTCAACTCTCGAGTTCCAACGCATCACTTATGCAACAAAATGAATGATGATTGAATGATGTCTGTATTAGTGCATTGAACATGAGTGAGATTAAGCCAAAACAACATATCATACTCCAGAGACAGTTAAATTGCAAGCAGAAGTCAATCATATATAAACTATGGTGAGTCTCCAGAGTGTGATAATGTTACCAGGTTAATTAATTACAAATACAAGTCCAATTTATACGAAAAGTGTAAAGTCATATAGACAACATCCCTGTACCCCGTTGATTAAGACACGACTCATATGAAGCCGCCAGCATACAACATATACGAACAAGCATCATTGTCATCATAAAGGTCCGGTTCCGCCTCAGGAGTAGTGCCGCCATCTGCAATCAGACAAAGTCTGGTGGGTGTTCGGAACACCGTCCCATAATGTAGGAGTGAGTGATCAACTCAGTGGAACAAAAAAGTATAAGTTAGCATGTTATCAACTCAGTCAAGCAGTAATGATAAAGTAGTACAATCAAACAATTCTAAATACTCTTATTAATGCAAGTATGAATGCAGTCATGATGTATGCCCTCACCACACCCTCCCTCGTGCGACACCATCTGACGTTCACGGCATGCTTTCATCCCTCAGTGCTCCACATCTTCCAGGCACATGCAATGCGATGATGAGCATGATTACCGAGTTATTATTAGTCCATTTCAAACAGCAGGATTGGGAAACTAAGGTACCTCCCTTGTATCATTCGCAAACATGATCCATTCTAGGGTTGTCAGTCCTAGTCAATCTCATACAATGATGTGTTTCTAGGTCTCTGCAAAGGCTGTCAGGGCTGTTACACACAATGGTTACACCACTCCCCCCTCACCTTTTTAACGGTTCATCACTAAGCTGATACAGGCCTAGTTCATACTCTATACAGCGCGGCAAAACTCGTCGCCTCACCGCAAATTCAGAGTATGCTCGAGGTCACTACAAAGGGCTGTCAGGGTTGTTACACACAATGGTTATACCACTCCCACATCACCTTATCAATGTAGGCCGACAGCACGAACATAGTGTCCCATACCACCATAATCGGCTCACGAGTCTAGTTGCTCACTGGTCACTATGGGGAGGCACGTGGCCCTAGCGTAGGCCGACAGCTCGACCACGGTGTCCCATACCACTATGCCCGGCTCATGAGTTTTAGCGGATCGAGGTACCATGGTTAACAGGATTTCACTGGTAAGTTTGATATCCTAGGTTCAAGCAGAGGCGTCCAAACATGGTGAACATGCATAAGACAGATCGGGTTGCTTGACGAGCTCGGCTAGCTCGAGCGCACAACAAATTGAACGACATGAAGCGCATAAGCACTTCGTGTGGCCAACCACTATCGCCAACCGAAGTACGACTCAGGTTCGTCGAACACATCTCACGTGGCAAATGAATCTCAGCCATGAATTCAATCCCGTTACCGATTTCCTGGACTATATTCATAGCCCCAAACACAATCAATCCTTATTCTGAAGCATATAGAGTAAAGCAAAATATACAAAGTAATTCAAACATGTTATAAAGCACAATATAAACAGGAAATACAAACACATATATTTCATAAGTAAGCAGTTAAACTAAACAAACAACATGAAAGAAATCATATACATCTCTAAGGTAGTTGAGAATCCTATCTCAACACCCTATTAAACTTAGTTCGTCACACAATTTCTCACACAGGCATTTTAGCAAACACTTAAACTACACCACTCCAACATACATGACGTATGTTGAATTCAACATAGAATAGGACAAATCCTTATAGCAAGGAGTTATCGCATACACATCAATCATGTTCTTACATTCAATGCATTTATCAGGCATAAATCATAAATCCATATTTATTTAGTCATTTCAACAAACACTTTAAACTACATACAACAACATACATGACGTATGTTGATCACATAGGTATAAGGCCAAATCCTTTCACTAGGGAGTTGCCCAATTATAACACGCGTGCACCCACGACGGATAGTCATGGCAAGCAGGAATCCAAGTTCCATGTTCATTAGAACATTTTCACAAACACTTGGGCTACACAATTTATCATATATAGTGTATATTGGTCGTGGCGTGATTTAGGGCAAATTCTTTCATTAAAGGGGTATCGCCAATACAATAATCATATATCCATGACAATTAGTCATGGTGAGCACGAATGAGAATTCTATACTCATTCAGTCATTTTCACAAACACTTGGGAATGCACTCCTTTAACATACATAGTGTATATTAGCAAAAACAGTATTAGGGCGAACCTTTATCCATATATAATATATTCATACAGCAAATAATCATGGCAAATACATTTCCAAAATTTATATGTATACGGTACTTTCTACAAATACCTAGAAGATGTAAAATTCCATATTCTTCATCTTTAATCGAAACGGAAAACAGACAACACTTTGTACACGTGCAATTGCATGCAGATCATGAATCTATCATTATCTGACATTGAAAACGTTGAAAACCATAACCTATACACCTAAAGTCCGCACCTTTTGTCGTAGAATCGTAATGGATCTAATAGGTTTGCTAAGCTTTCGTATTCGGCAGTTTGGTAACCTATAGATTGAAATAGGTTAGCTATTTCATAACCTACAACTATCAAAACCCCAAAATAGGTTAGGGTTAGGGTTTCTTACCTAGAAATGACGCTGGAATCTGTAATAGCCCAGATTTTTCCCAACCTGGAATTAGACGTCCTTAGGCGATGGGTCAATCCTAACACCTTATTAACTTGTCAGAACTGAATCCCACAGTCTAAAATCACTCCTTAATCCATTTCCTTCACAAATCCCACCCTTCACCACCTTGTTCTTTAAATTTTTCTAAGTACTTTCACCCTAGACACTATCTTAAACTAGCTAAGTAGTATAGCTTGGATTACTTTATCTACAAACTACAAAGGCCCAGGTACCACCTCAGATAGAAATTACTCAGGACTAAATCCTTTAGAAATTAGGCGAGGATTAGCCAGTGTGAAACTAGAGTACCTGTGAAATTAGCACCAATCACTTTAAATACGATCTGCAAGAGCCAAAACCTGTAAAATCATTGACTCTAAGTTATCCTAAAATCTAGGATCAATCTCATTACCCGGCTGCTCTCGGGAGCATCTCGAAACTCCGTACAGATTTGGACCGCACGTCGGAAGTCCAATTAACATGAAGTTAAGGAATTATGACCGCGTTGCTGGGCTTGACAACCATCTCGGAAATCAGATCCAGATTGTGTCCCAACGCTATTCGCTTGAGTCCGGAGCGAGGAGTGTGAAAATACTGGTTTACTTTAAAAATAAATATTTTGGATAGTAATCTGGCACGTGTTGCTTGCGGATCAGTTTTAAACAACCTGACCGTCAGAATCAGACCAAATTACACCCTCGGATCAGGAGAAATTTCATACACATTTACATGTACTCGGAATCTCCGATCGAGATTTGCTGACTGTTGAACTGAAACTGGTCCGCCACGTGTGATCTGGAATCCCGACCGAAATGAAAAAACTAAAATGTAGATCTGGTGTCAGTGAGCTTAAGTCCGACCTTTGGCTCAAAGAGGCCCGCCAAAAGTCCTCCGTTGAGCTGGAAAAGTCCCGCTTTGGTTTAACCTAAGTATACTTTGACATGGAGTCTATTTCGGTGAGTTTTTAGGCTATATAAGGACCTTAAACTCTCTCTCTCTCTCTCTCATTGCAGCCATACGAATTTGAGAGAAACCCTAGAGAGAGAAGAGAGGAAAGAGAGAGAAAGTGTGGGAGCAGTGGGAGAATCTCCCTGCCACTCTTCCCTGCCGCTCCACGAGCTCCATCGCTCCGTTCTCATCACTTTCCCGGCGATTCTGACGCCATTTCTAAGTAAGAAACCGTAACCCTAATCTGTTTTGGAGTTGTACGGGTTGTAGGTTATGAAATAGCTAACCTATTTCGATCTATAGGTTGCCAAACTGCCGTAGACGGAAGCTTAGCAAACCTATCATATTCTTTAAGATTCTACGACAAAAGGTGAGGACTTTAGGTGTATAGGTTATGGCTTTCAACGCTTTCAATGTCAGATAATGATAGATTCATGATCTACATGCAATTGCACATGTACAAAGTGCTTTCTAATTTTTGTTTCGATTAAAGACGTGGATATGGAATTTTACATACTCTAGGTATTCGTAGAAAATACGATATACGTATATATTTTGGAAATGTGTTTGACATGATTAGTTGTTGTATGAATATATGTTATATGAATAAAATACTGATTTGGCGAAAAGATTTGCCCTAATACATGTTATGCTAATATACACTATGTATGTAGAAATAGTGTATTGTAGAAAATACCGTATACGTATATATTTTGGAAGTGTGTTGGACATGATTATTTGTGGTATGAATATATGATATGTGAATAAAATACTTATTTGGCGAAAGGATTCGCCCTAATACATGTTTGCTAACATACACTAAGTATGTTGAAATAGTGTATGTTAAGAGTTTGTAGAAATGCTTGTGTGAGTAAGTGTTTGGATGATGATGCCTTAGGAGGGTGTTGAGATGAGATTCTCAACTATCTTAGAGACATGTATGATTTCCTCCATGTGGTTATTTACTTTAACTACTTACTTATGAAATATATGTGTTTGTATTCCTATTTCTATAGTGCTTTATAATATGCTTTATAACATGCTTTGTAACATGTTTTATAACATGCTTTATGACATGTTGTTAACATGCTTGAGTTACTTTGTTTATTATACTTTACACCACATGCTATGAGTAAGGATTGATTGAGTTTGGGACTATGTCTATAGTCCATACAATCAGTACCAGACTGGAGATCGTGGTTGAGGATTCTTGTCGCCAAGTAGGATGTGTTTGGTGAACCTGAGTCGTACTTCATTGGCGGTGAACCTGAGTCGTACTTCATTGGCGGTGAACCTGAGTCGTACTTCATTGGCGACAGTGGTTAGGCCACACGAAGTGCTTATGCACTTCATGTCGTTCAGTTGATTGTGTGGTCGAGCTAGTCAGGCTCGTCAAGTAACCTGATGTGTCTAATATATGTTCACCATGTTTGGTCGCTACTGCTTGAACCTAGGGTAACAAACTTACCAGTGGAATCCCGTCAACCATGGTACCTCGATCCGCTAGGACTCATGAGCCGGCATGGTGGTATGGGACACCGTGGTCGAACTATCGGCCTACGCTGGGGCCATGTGCCTCCCCGTAGTGACCATTGAGCAACCAGACTCGTGAGCCGATTATGGTGGTATGGGACACTATATTCGAGCTGTCGGCCTACACTGGCATAGCCTGGTTATGGTCCTCAGTCAGGTTGCATCCGGGTCCCATTCTCAATAAGTGGACTGGTCGGGCTTCAAAAATAGACTGCCAGTTGGTAAGACGTTAGTGGAGTGACCTCGAGCATACTCTGAATCTGCGGTGAAGCGATGAACCTTCCCGTAGTAATAGAGTATAAACTAGACCTGTATTGATAAGGTGATGGGGGAGTGGTGCAACGATTCCGTGTAACAGCCCTGACAGCCCTTGCAGCGACCTAGAAACACACCATCGTATGAGATTGTCTAGGACTGACGACCCTAGAATGGATCATGTTTGGGAATGATACAAGGGAGGTACCTTAGTTTCGCAATCCTGCTGTTTGAAATGGACTAATAACAACTCGGTAATCATGTTCATCATGCATTGCATGTGCCTGGAAGATGTAGAGCACTGAGGGATGAAAGCATGCCGAGAATAAAGAGGGTGTCGTACGAGGGAGTATGTTAGTGAGGGCATCCATCATGACTACATTCATACTTGTATTAATAAGAGTAGTTAGGAATGTTTGATTTTACTGCTTTATCATTATTGCTTGACTGAGTTGATAACATGTTAACCGATGCTTTATTGTTCCACTGAGTTGGCCACTCATTCCCACGTTACGGGACGGTGTTTTAAAATACCCACCAGACCCTGTATCAGATGCAGGTATCACTGGAGCACAGGAGACTGAGCCCGACTTCTATGACGATCAGGAGGAGTTCTCCTACATGCAGTTCGCTGGAGGCTTCGCATAGGCTGTCCAGTGCTACGGGGCTAAAGCGTTGATAATTTCCGTTGTAGTATTTTGACATTTCGATTCAAAACCAACACGTGTATATACGGTGACTCAGTTAGTGTTCATACTCTAGAGATCGAGAATGTTTTGTTTCATATATATCTATATACACCTTTCAGTCTTCCGCTTACGTTTTATACATGGATCTGGAGTATGAATTACTGTTTTGGTTGAATCTCGCTCATGTTTATTGTACTAACATAGACAACATTTAATCATCATTATCTATGTTGCATAAGTGATGTTCTGGAACTCGAGTTTTGAGTTACTACTCGACCCTCGATTTTTCGGGATGTTACAGAATCGCCAGGAAAGTGATTAGAACAAGGTGGTTGAACACGTATAGCAGCAGGGAAGCATATAGGGAGATGCTCCCACTTCTCTCTCACTTTCTCTCTCTTTTCTCTCTCTTTTCCTAGGGTTTTTCTCAAATTCGTATGGCTAAAATGAGAGAGGGTTTAAGGTCCTTATATAACCTAAAAAGTCTCCAAAATAGACTCCAGGTCAAGGTATACTTAGGTTATAACCAAAGTGGTTCAGTTTCAGCTCAACGGAGGACTTCTAGCGGGCCTCCATGAGCCAAAGGTCGGACTTAAGCTCGCTAACACTGGATCTATGTTTAGTTAACTTTTCGTTTCAGTCGGGATTCCAGATCGCAAATGGCCGACCAGTTTCAGTTCAACGGTCAGTGGATCTCGATCGGAGATTACGAGTACATGGATATGTTTGGGGAAATATCCCTGATCCGAGGGTGTAATTTGGTCTGATTCTGACGGTCTGGTTGCTTAATACTGATCCGCAAGCGAGAGGTACCAGATTTCATAAATTTCTATTTTATTTTAAATTAATTTCACATTTCTCACACTCCCCTCTTCGAGCTCAAGCGAATAGCCTCAGAATACTATCTGGAGTTGATTTTCGAGATGGTTGTCAAGTCCAGCAAGGCGGTCCTAATTCCTTAACTTCGTGTTAATCGGACTTCCGACGTGCGGTCCAGATCTGATACGGAGTTTTGAGATGCTCATGAGAGCAGCCGGGTAATGAGATTGATCCTAGATTTTAGGGTAACCTAGTGTCAATGATTCTACAAGTTTTGGGTCTTGCAGATCGTATTTAAAGTGATTGGTGCTAATTTCACAGGTACTCTAGTTTAACACTGGCTATTTCTCGCCTAATTTCTAAAGGATTTAGTCCTGAGTAATTTCTGTCTGAGGTGGCACTTAGTCCTTTGCAGTAATGTTTAGTTTAAGTATTGTTCTTCATCACCTAAACTTTAAGATAGTATCTAATGTGAAAGTACTTAGAAAAATTGAAAGAACAAGGTGGTGAATGGTGAGATTTGTGAAGGAAATGGGTTCAAAAGCGATTTTAGATTGTGAGATTCAGTTCTGACAAGTTAATAAGGTGTTAGGATCGACCTATTGCCTAAGGACGTCTAATCCCAAGTTGACAAAAATCCGGGATGTTACAATCTACCCCCCTTAAAATAAAATTTTGTCCCCGAAATTGCCTAAGGGTAATAAGAAGAGATTTAATTATTTCTTTGCCTATGTTTTATTGCGTAGGGTATATACTAGCCTGGTTCATTTTAGTCTACCCCCTTTAAAACTTATTTCTTTATCCATTTCTCATACCCTGATGGTTCGCTACAATTTATTTCTTTACCTATTTAGAGTCTTGACGACAATCCCCAATTATTTAGAGTAAGATAGTTGTTTCATTGTTTGACCAACATGGAGAGACGTTTATGGTGGGCTTAATCCCGATACATCGATCATCTATCGGGCCAGGGTAGAAAGCTCATCGTATCCCTTCTGAATCCTGGTGGATCCTGGTCTTCTGCTCGGCCAAGCAGTGAGTCCATTAGTAGTTACCCAGGATTGGGAATTAGGTCAAGCCGCGAATTCTTCGTAGTTGTATATTTCAGTAACTCCGTAGACCGATCACTCTAAAAAAAAAAAAAAAAAAAAACTCAGGGAATGTCTATCATTAAAAGGCTCAAATTTTCTATTTCTAAGGTTGCCCGTTGGGTCTTGGTCTAGGAGAGTCCTCATCTTAATTCATGTCTAGGGTAGTAGTTAAACTCGTACTCATTATTAGGCCCTTTCTTTAATACGAATTGGCTTAATACTTGAACCCTAATTGCTTTACATTCTAAGAAAGATTCAGATCCTAGTTAGTGACCTATCTTTACGTACAGTATGGATTAATTCCATTCGATCCTAGGCCAGTGGGGCAAGGGTCCACTACGTTTCCGCTGCGCCACCCAGATCAAAGAGGTGCATTAGCCGACCTAACTAAGTCTATTGGTCTCTAACATTCCCTAGTGTGATCAGTAGCCTACTCTTAATTTAGGAGTAGAGGTATCCTCTAGGTGTAATCTAAAGTCTATTCTTATACACTAGATGATTTCAGATCATTTCTAATACAAAAAATTATTTATCGCGTAGGGTCAAACGTTGTCTAAGTGGAATTGAGTTGCCCAAACTTGAATTTAGCTATACTCGAGCACTACACACATGCTCGCACCAGCTAAGAGGGTCCTAGGGTTCACATTATTAATTTGTTGGATTTCCTATACGGTTAAGTTAGTCGAAATCTAGGAGCACCGCTCTAGGTCCAAAACTCCATGGGTCTATTTGGAGAGTGGTCTTAAGCCGTACTAAATGGGACTGCATTACTAATCCTATTCAGGATTGGGAATGACATGTTTGGTAGGAGAGTGGGTGGGGATTAAAATTAATGGCATAGGCTTTGGAAAATGAGCCTTGTGTGGGAAAGTGTGAGATGGGATTTCCAAATCCCAGGATAATGAATTTCTAAGTGTTATTTGAAAGGAAATCTCAGAATTCACTTTTAATTGCATACATTCAAAACATGGTGTCGGAAAACATGGGATACACCCAATCAAGGGGCCATACCTTACACATACATTTATTGTTACTTTTACAATTCTATCCACCTATGCAGTTGGCCGAATGGGCCCTAACGTCCTAACAGTTGGAGGTTATGAAGGTTATGGGATACAAAAATGTGGATCGTTGTGCCCATATGGGTGTGATATGGTGAGGCCAAGAGGAGTAAGAGATGGGTTTGCAGATGTAATGGTGGAGGGTGGAAGGAGTTTGCAGTTGTCAAGTACAACTCCAACTTGTCAAGCATTCCATACATGATAGAAGATGCATGACCAAGGCTTCAAACATCTAACATTCTACCAACTACCACACCCATCAACATGAAAGTATAAACATCCAAAGACGGTAACCCATGCAAACTACAAGACAACAGTCTGGATGACTAGACATCCGAGAAAATGGCTGTATAAGCTCAGATAGAGCCATGGAAAATGAGGATAAGGGGAAAACAGGGGCTGGAGTTTTTGGTTCTCCACGGACTTGAGCCTCAATAGGGATTGTAAAGGCCCAAAAGGCAGGGTTTGAAGAAGGGAAGGGAAGAAAATGGATGGGTTAGAGAGCTTACACGAATTTGAGCTTCAAATGGAGGGTGTAAGAGCTCAAATGAGAGAAAACGGAAAGGGTAGAGGGTAGGTGTTGCTGTGAACGATGGATGTGGATGGGTTGTTCCCGAAAATGAGGGATTGGGCGATTGGGAGAGAGGTTTGAGAAAGAAAACAATAACTGTAAAGAGAAAAAGGGGGCTTGGAGGGGCGTTTGAGAGAGAGGGGGGGAAATGATATGAAATAGGGGTCCCCCTGCAATTTCGCATGCACCACACGTGCCTATTGGTCGGGCTGACCAAGACCAGTACCGGCCCGACCTGACCGGCCTAACCTCACCGCGGTGACCGCGGTTCCGCCGCAGTCCACCGGACCAACTGCGGTGCCGCTGTGGTAGGGTGGTGTTCACCATCCTCCCAAGGTGCCAAATGCACCCTGGGTCCAATTGGTTCTCCCCCGGATTGATGCGTGTGGCCCCCGACTCCGTTTCGAGTCGTTTTGGGTCAAATCGGACGTATCTTGCAATCTGGAATGAGTTATCTGACGTAAAATATATGATTTTGGGGTAGAACGAGCTAACGAAGTCAACCAACCCTGCTATGCCAGGTTGCGCAGCCCGAAATTGTGAAAAAAACTCTGGATCGATGGTCGTTTCCCTGTTTCAATTTCGTTTTTACTATAAATAGTAGTTGTAGTTTGATTACTCTTCATCCGTTGGCCTTTAGGAGTTGCGCCCAATGTGAAAAGAGCTTAGAATAATTAGGAGAACGGTTTGGTGAAGCCAAATAGGACACTTACAATTTTTGGCTGAAAACCTTGTGCACTAGTAAACATCACGACCTTATAGTAAGTCGCGAATTCTAGGAGTTTTAGTTGTAGTTTGTTTCTGATTTCTTTTCCATTACTTGGTATCCCTATTTAAAGGGTTGTGAACTCATTTTTTTAGTCATTCATTAATCAATTTCGAATTTATTAGAATTTATTTCTATTTTCTGCTTTCTTTTCTCGTAGATTCGAGAAGTCTCTGTGAAGAGTCCAAAGAAGCTCCGAGGATTCGGAGTAGTTATCCTCATCACATTTATCCCATATTCTACCGATTTTCAACGGTTGGGATGAGGTGGATTGTGATCTAGACCCATCAATAGATGGCCTAGGGATGTTTTAAGTTCGACCCGTGCGACCATGGTTGAATACAGACTCGATTTCGGTGTTCGTTTTTAGTGAACTAGCCGTTGGACGGAACAGGGATGCCTAAGACTATTTCTACATTATTCTCGCACCCTCCTATGTCAAAAGGCGTCAGCGTACGTCGTGGGAAAATAACTCAGGTCCGATTTAATCAAAATCATTCTCTGATACCATCTTGTAACGCCCTGAAAATCAGGGGTCGAGCATAAACTCAACTCCCGAGTTCCAATGCATCACTTATGCAACAAAATGAATGATGATTGAATGTTGTCTGTATTAGTGCATTGAACATGAGCGAGATTAAGCCAAAATAGCATATCATACTCCAGAGACAGTTAAATTGCAAGCAGAAGACTGTGATAGATAAATAACATATATAAACTATGGTGAGTCTCCAGAGTGTGATAATGTTACCAGGTTAATTAATTACAAATACAAGTCTAATTTATACGAAAAGTGTAAAGTCATATAGACAACATCCCTGTACCCCGTTGATTAAAACATGGCTCATATGAAGCCACCAGCATACAGCAATACGAACAAGCATCATTGTCATCATAAAGGTCCAGCTTCGTCTCAGGAGTAGCGTCGCCATCTGGAATCAGACAAAGTCTGGTTGGTGTTCGGAACACCGTCACGTAACGTGGGAGTGAGTGATCAACTCAGTGGAACAATAATGCATAGTTTAACATGTTATCAACTCAGTCAAGCAGTAATGATAAAGCAGTACAATCAAACAATTCTAAATACTCTTATTAATGCAAGTATGAATGCAGTCATGATGTATGCCCTCACCACACCCTCCCTCGTGCGACACCATCTTACGTTCGCGGCATGCTTTCATCCCTCAGTGCTCCACATCTTCCAAGCACATGCAATGCGATGATGAGCATGATTACCGAGTTATTATTAGTCCATTTCAAACAACAGGATTGGGAAACTAAGGTACCTCCCTTGTATCATTCCCAACATGATCCATTCTAGGGTCGTCAGTCTTAGTCAATCTTATACGATGATGTGTTTCTAGGTCGCTGCAATGGCTGCCAGGGCTGTTACATACAATGGTTACACCACTCCCCGATCACCTTTTTAACAGTTCATCACTAAGCTGACACAGGCCTAGTTCATACTCTATACACCGCGGCAAAACTTGTCGCCTCACCGCAAATTCAGAGTATGCTCGAGGTCACTACAAAGGGCTGTTACACAATGGTTACACCACTTCCCCATCACCTTATCAATGCAGGCCAACAGCATGAATATAGTGTCCCATACCACCATAATCGGCTCACGAGTCTGGTTGCTCACTGATCACTACGGGGAGGCACGTGGCCCCAGCGTAGGCTGACGTGCCTGGCTCATGAGTCTTAGCGGATCGAGGTACCATGGTTAACGGGATTTCACTGGTAAGTTTGGTACCCTAGGTTCAAGCAGAGGCGTCCAAACGTGGTCAACATACATAAGACAGATCAGGTTGCTTGACGAGCTCGGCTAGCTCGAATGCACAACAAGTTGAACGACATGAATCACATAAGCACTTCATGTGGCCAACCACTATCGCCAACTGAAGTACGACTCGGGTTCGTCGAACACATCTCACGTGACAAATGAATCTCAGCCACGAATTCAATCCCGTTACCGATTGCCTGGATTATAATCATATCCCCAAACACAATCAATCATTATTCTGAAGCATATAGAGTAAAGCAGAATATACAAAGTAATTCAAGCATGTTATAAAGCACAATATAAACAGGAAATACAAACACATATATTTCATAAGTAAGCGGTTAAACTAAACAAACAACACGGAGGAAATCATATACATCTTTAAGGTAGTTGAGAATCCTATCTCAACACCCTATTAAACTTAGTTCGTCACACAATTTCTCACACAGGCATTTTACCAAACACTTAAACTGCACCACTCCAACATACATGACGTATGTTGATTTCAACATAGAATAGGACAAATCTTTATAGCAAGGAGTTATCCCATTCACATCAATCATGTTCTTACATTCAATACATTTTGCAGGCATAAATCATAAATCCATATTTATTTAGTCATTTCAACAAACATTTTAAACTGCATACATCAACATACATGACATATGTTGATCACATAGGTATAAGGCCAAATCCTTTCACTAGGGAGTTGCCCCAATTATAACACGCGTGCGCCCACGATGGATAGTCATGGCAAGCAGGAATCCAAGTTCCATGTTCATTGAAACATTTTCACAAACACTTGGGCTACACAATTTATCATATATAGTGTATATTGGTCGTGGCGTGATTTAGGGCAAATTCTTTTGTCAAAGGGGTATCGCCAATACAACAATCATATATCCATGACAATTAGTCATGGCAAGCATGAATGAGAATTCTATACTCATTCAGTCATTTTCACAAACACTTGGAATACACTCCTTTAAAATACATAGTGTATATTAGCCAAAACATGTATTAGGGCGAACCCTTTCGCCAATAAAGTATTTATAAATATATAATATATTCATACAACAAATAATCATGGCAAATACATTTCTAAAATTTATACATATATGGTACTTTCTAAAAATACCTAGAAGATGTAAAATTCCATATTCTTCATCTTTAATCGAAACGGAAAACAGACAGCACTTTGTACATGTGCAATTGCATGCAGATCATGAATCTATCATTATCTGACATTGAAAGCGTTGAAAACCATAACCTATACACCTAAAGTCCGCACCTTTTGTCGTAGAATCGTAACGGATCCGATAGGTTTGCTAAGCTTTCGTATTCGGCAGTTTGGTAACCTATAGATTGAAATAGGTTAGCTATTTCATAACCTACAACTATCAAAACCCCAAAACAGGTTAGGATTAGGGTTTCTTACCTAGAAATGATGCCGGAATCACCGGGAAAGCGATTAGAACGAGGTGGTTGAACACGTATAGCAGCAGGGAAGCATGACAGGGAGATGCTCCGACTTCTCTCTCACTTTCTCTCTCTTTTCTCTCTCTTTTCATAGGGTTTTTCTCAAATTCGTATGGCTGAGATGAGAGAGGGTTTAAGGTCCTTATATAACCTAAAAAGTCTCCAAAATAGACTTCAGGTCAAGGTATACTTAGGTTATAACAAAAGCGGGCCAGTTTCAGCTCAACGAAGGACTTCTGGCGGGCCCCCTTGAGGCAAAGGTCAGACTTAAGCTCACTAACACTGGATCTATGTTAGTTAAGTTTTCGTTTCAGTCGAGATTCCAGATAGATAATGGCAGACTAGTTTCAGTTCAACAGTCAGTGGATCTTGATCGGAGATTACGAGTACATAGATATGTTTGGGAAATATCCCTAATCCGAGGGTGTAATTTGGTCTGATTCTGATGGTCTGGTTGCTTAATACTGATCCGCAAGCGAGAGGTGCCAGATTTCATAAATTTCTATTTTATTTTGAATTAATTTCACATTTCTCACACTCCTCGCTCCGAGCTCAAGCGAATAGCCTCGGAACACTATCTGGAGTTGATTTCCGAGATGGTTGTCAAGTCTAGCAAGGTGGTCCTAATTCCTTAACTTCCTATTAATCGAACTTCCGACGTGTGGTCCAGATCTGATATGGAGTTTCGAGATCCTCCCGAGAGCAACCGGGTAATGAGATTGATCCTAGATTTTAGGGTAACCTAGCATCAATGATTCTACAAGTTTTGGGTCTTGCTGATCGTATTTAAAGTGATTGGTGCTAATTTCACAGGTACTCTAGTTTAACACTGACTATTTCTCGCCTAATTTCTAAAGGATTTAGTCCTGAGTAATTTCTATCTGAGGTGGTACTTAGTCCTTTGCAGTAATGTTTAGTTTAAGTATTGTTCTTCATCACCTAAACTTTAAGATAGTGTCTAATATGAAAGTACTTAGAAAAATTGAAAGAATAAGGTGGTGAAGGGTGGGATTTGTGAAGGAAATGGGTTCAAAAGTAATTTTAGTCTGTGGGATTCAGTTCTGACAAGTTAATAAGTGTTAGGATCGACCCATTGCCTAAGGACGTCTAATCCCAGGTTGGTAAAAATCAGGATGTTACAGATAGTGAGGTCTCTTCCTCTCACTTTGTTGCGCGCGATGTGGAGGGAATCTAGTTTGGAGTGTACTAGACCCCGGTGATTATCCAGAGAGAACTGTACTGATATATGACGCTCCATAGATGAGCTGGTTTGATATGTGGATTGGTATGCTTGAGTTGCATCTTGTACATGACATTGGCTATGTAGGACTTGCATCGCATCGCATGGCCTTGGTGTGGCTGATAACATTCATGCCTTGCATCGCATTGCCTTGGTACGACTGATAATATTCATCGACTCGCTAGTATATTCCACATTACTCTGATATTGCATACTTGCATTGCTACATTACGCACACACTTTCACCACCCTCTAAGCTTTCTATAAGCTTATGCACGATTGATGCATGCAGGTGACGTTAGGTCATAGCTGAGCAGGAGTAGGAGCGTGCCGCAGAGCTTCTAGAGTTTCTATCATTATTAACTTTGTATTTCCTTATATACGCATTGTACTTAAAGTTTTGATTATATTTGATATGTGGTGATGTTTTAGTTGTTGTTGTTTGTGAGTTATTGTAAGACCCGTATCCTAGCCTATATTGTTCCGTCGACTCCCCCGATCCTTCCCGTTGAATTCTGGTAACCTGCGACCTATGATCGACGTTTGCGCACGACCCTAAGTCATATCTTGTAGATTTGAATCGGCTTAATCAGATACGTGTACCACTGCGACCGCACGCTACAGCGGTTCCGACGACGCGACTCGCACACCGACCCGATACCAAGGTCAAAAGATATGGGCCCACGTTTATTTCGAGAAAAACACCGCACGTTTGCAATTCCAAGAGAATCTCTACGACATGTCCCATCAATCAATCACTCAAATCAATCAATCAATCACCTCATATCAAGTACACACACCCATGCTTCCTTTCTCCATAAGTCAAGCAACCACCAAGTCAACTCTCATGTCAAGTACACCATCACCTCACACATCACTCATATCCATCACCCATCTCTCACTCTCTCTCCTTATAACCCCTTCCCTCTCTCTCTCTTCACACATTTCCAAGCAACAAAGGAGAGAAAAATATGGACGTTCAAGCATCCCAAGTGTGAGAAAAAGTGATTTTTGTGTGGCCCATTTCCCATCCCAAAATCCTTCATCCTAACCATCCATTTCTCATCCTCTCCATCAAAGTAAAGCACAAGGAGGTTGGCGTTCCAACTGACCAAGAAGATCGAACGGTGGGTGCTTATTAGGCTAGATCTTTCCATGTTTTGATGATGGGCTAAGTGAGGCCTACCGATTGATGGTATGGATCTGACTAAGGACCCTAGATGTGGCCGATGGCCCATCTTGATTTTATTATCATTCCATGATGGGGCCATTCTCCATGGACCCCATCATGATGTTTACTTTCTAGTATAAAAAGGGGTCATCTAGACCGTACATCTTGGTGGAGAAGGGATCTCCACCGTTGATCTTTGATTTGGTGAGCCCACATGCGATGAGACCCATTTGTTGTACGATAGAATGCAAGGGAGGGCTCATAGTGGAGGAGCCCTCCATCACACGTGTCCCTCTTTCTCCCTCTCTCTCCCACTCTCTTTCATATTCTTTTCCCTATCATATGTGATTATGTGGCCGTGTGGCCCACCCAGATGGACCCCCCCATGAAGCATGTTTTTCATCCAACCCATCTATAAGTGGGGCCCACTTTATAGTGTTGTTCCACACCACCCAGCCATGTGGTGGCCCACCTAAGCTGGGCCCACCTTGAATGCATTTGTTAAGCCCAGAACCGTCCAGTGTTTGGACGTGAACTGGGAAAAACCAAAATATTAGCTTGGTTCTCAAGCCTTGGAGAGGGCGGTCCATGTAGGCCCCACCTTGACGTATGTTTTTAATCCAAGCCGTCCATTCCATTCCTTAGATCGTTTTAGGTGTCGAACCAAAAAATGAAGCTGATCCGACTAACTGGTGGGTCGTACCTTAGTAAATAGTGATTTTCACCTTTTAATTCCCTCAAATTTTTTTACACGCCGAAAGATGCCCAATATTGGGCTTGATGGATTTGTGATGGGCGTAGAAACCGGTGGAGGGTGGATTCTTCCAATGTGGGCCCCATGTAAGAAAACCTCAAAAAAATGAGATTTCAAAATAAAAATTAATTTTTTTTTTTTAGGGGTAGCGCCTGCTGCTGCTTTGTAGTAGGACGCTGCTGGTGTCATCGTGAAACAGGCAGGGACCCACGGTCCCAGCCATGGGCCCCACCATGATGTTGTTCGTCATCCAACCCGTTCATTGTGTGGGCCCCTCCCTGAAGTGGGCCCCCTCCAAATATCAGGCTGATCTGACGCTCAGGTGGCCCACATCATAGGAAACAACAGTGATTGTATGGCTGCCATTGGAACCCTTTTCCGGGCCACAAAAGTTTTGGATCAAGATGAAATTTGTTTTTCCGATTCAGTCAGGTCCGTGCGACCTTATCAACTAGTTGGATTGCAAATAGACATTATGGTGGGACCCACAATGATGTAAGTGCTGTATTCACACCATCCAGGCGGACGGTGGAACCCACAATGGGTATGTGTGGTGGAACCCACCATGGGTATGTGTTTTATACATGCCGTCCACCCATTCTACAGGGACCGTGGGTCCCACTGCTGTTGACATCAGCAGGGTCTATGGGCCCACCATGATGCATGTGTTGCATCCAAGCCGTCCAATCATTTTTAAAGCTCATTTCCATGCTTGAGTCTAAAAATAAGGCAGATCTATTTTCAAGGGGGCCACACTGCAAACACAGTGAGGATTGAACGTCTACCATTGGAACCCTTCCTGGGTCACATAAGTTTTGGATTAATATGAAATTTGTTTTCCCTTTTCATCCCAATCTGTACGTCCTTATCAACAGATTGGATGGAAAACAAACGTTATGGTGGGCCCACATGGGACCCCAAGATGTATGTGTTCTATCCACACCGTCCACACCTGGATGGTGGGACACACGATGATGCATGTGCTACATCCAATCTGTCCAACCATTTTAAAAGCTTATTTTAGGGATTGAGACCAAAATTAAGATAGATCTACAATTAGGTGGACCACATTATAGAAAGTAGTTGGTTTGAACGTCCACCATTAAGACCATTGGACTGCTAAGTTTGGGCCAAATATGATATTGGTTTTTCCTCTTAAATCAGGTCTGTGAGACCTTATGATCAGATTGGATGAGAAGTAAATGTTATGGTGGGCCTTAGGAAATTTAATGGTGGAAATCATTACCACCACTTATATTTGGTTGTGGCTCATTTGATGTACATATGGGGCCCAATTGGTGTGGCCCATCTGGTATACGTGAGGACCTTTTTGATATATATAAGGACCACGTTACGTGGCCCATTGTGATGTAATAGGGCCTATGGGTTGAGGCCCATTATGATGTATTAGGGCCCATGGGTTGAGGCCCATTGTGATGTATTTGGGGCCCATGGGTTAAGGCCCATTGTGATGTATTTGGAGCCCATGGGTAAGGCCATTGTGATATATTTTCGGCCCATTTGGTAAAGCCCATTGTGATGTATTCAAGGCCCGTTATTGAGGCCCACCTTGATATGCATGAGGGCCCGTTATTGAGGCCCACCTTGATGTGTATGAGGGCTCGTTATTAAGGCCCACCTTGATGTGTATGAGGGCCCGTTATTGAGGCCCAGCTTGATGTGTACGAGGGCCCGTTATTGAGGCCCACCGTCATGTGTATAAGGCCCGTTGTTGAGGCCACCTTGACATTATGAGGACCATGTGATTAGGCCCATTTTGATGTATTTTAGGGTGTCACGCCCCAAACTCGAAAACCGGCCTCACAAAATTCCCGATCTCCGAATCTGGCACCGACAGCCTCCGTAGTGCCCCATTCTCAGATCCCGACACTTGTATGTCAGGTTCCGATCCTAGGATTTTACAAGGAGGATTTTCAGTATAAATTTTTTTTTTTTTGTAATGGAGCATAACCACAAGCATAACCAAGTCACAAAATAACGGCACCACATATCCATTATATAAAAAACTTTTAAGTACAATGCGAAAAGGGAAATACATTATAATAAAAAAGCTCCAAAATAGTCTGGTACGCGCTCCTGCCTCAGTGATGCTGCTGTCCAACGACACCTGCACGCAACGGTCGTGCATAAGCTTACAAAAGCTTAGAGGGTGGTGTAGGTGTGTGCGAATGGCAAACGCCAAGTGTACAATATCAGAGTAATGCGGAAGTATGCGGTAAGTCCATGAATACAACCAGACGTATCAAGGTTATGTGATGCAAGGCATGAATGCTATCAGCCATACCAAGACCATGCGATGCAAAACATGAATGCTATCGGCCATACCGATGCAATGCAAGGCCTACGTAGCCGAATGTCATATGCGAGATGCAGAGCAAGCATGCCAGTACTCATCAAATACACATATCAATACAGTTCCTCTATGGATATCACCGTGGTCTAATACATCTCACGCTGACTGCCTCCTCCCTAGCTGCATAACTAAGCGAGTGGAATAGACCTCATTATCTGCTTGATCAGTAGTCTGCCAATACCTACCCGGCTCGTCGATAGCGGACTCATTTACGAGCTGGTCAAACTCAGCCTAGCTTATAACCCCCTCACTCAGGTGGATAAGGCCACACCCCCTTCCAACCGACCATGACACAGTGGGAGACGCGGCCTACTAGTATTCGGCACTCGGGCGCTCGTATATCCACTCGGTCTAGACGTTGGAGCATCTCCTGGTACCAAAAAGGTTCTGGGACTCTCACCCAAGGACATCCTAAGTGCCCACAGTGCTAGAACAAGGTATTTTCGGTATCCAATATGACCGTCCACAATGTGCCTGTGGAGGCCATGACCCTGATGTCGCTACGGCGTGCAATGATCAAGTCGCACAGATGCGAGATGCATGAATCACACCGTCAAATCATGCAGCAATCCATGCGCGTACAACGCGATAATGTGGGGTACTCCGTCTCAGAAGGAGTCCTGTAAATGGTCTGCCCAATGGCGTATGCTATGATCTGTCACTATTCATATCAAGCATACATATGATGCGTATGGGCATGAGTCATGCGATTATACTAAGCATGTTATAAAGTAACGAACTACTCTTACGATGCAGATGGACCTAGATAGCCTACACACAACTAGTATGGGCTTACCAGTGGGCCCTAAGGAGAGATACAACACGGACGTTTAACCAACATTGTACTTACAATATAGGCGTCAAACCATCATTGCTCCTAAGGCACGACCCGCCATAAAACATCATTACACAATCCATGGAGGAATCACACATTGCAATGGACCTTAGGTACCTCTCATTGGGCCTTAAATATATCAAATGGGCCATATCACATGGGCCTTTTGGTTATCAAGCAAGTGGGCCACATTAATGGGCCTGATGTACATTGCAATGGCTATAACCTGCACGCCTTAGATTACATCACAATGGGCCTTAACCCTCGGCCTTGGAATACATCAAAATGGGCCTAATCCCATGGGCTTTATATATGTCAAATGGGCCTGATCCCATGGGCCTTATATGTACACCAAAATGGGCCTCAATGAATGACCACAAATAAATCAACATGGCCCCTATACACATACCAAGGTGGGTCCATTTGAACCATAGATCTGACTATATATTTTTTTTAGCTCATGCACTAAAATGATCTTTCAAAATGGTTGGAGGGATGGGATGCAGCATGTGCATCATGGTGTGTCCCACTGTAGTTGGATAGTGTGAATAAAACACATGCATCACCGTGGGCTCCACTGTCCGCTGGACGGTGGCATTACAACACATACATCGCTGTGGACTCCACCGTCCGCCTGGACGGTGGGAGCACAACACATACATCACTGTGGGCTCCCTTGTGGGGCCCACCATAACATTTATTTTACATCCAAACTGTTGATAGGGTCACACAGACTAGGGTGAATAGGAAAAACAAATATCATATTGATTCAAAACTTTCGTGGGCCCAAAAAGAGTTTTAATGGTAGAGTTCAATCACCGCTGTTTCGTGTGGTGTGGGCCACCTGAGATCTGGATTAAGCTGATTTTCGGAGGGGACCCACCTTAGGGGGTGGTCCACCTCATGGACGGTGTGGATACAAAATATACATCATGGTAGGGCCCACGGCTGGAGCCGTGGGTTACTGTCCACCCGCCCGCCGTAGGCAGTAGGCGTTGCCTGCAGCAGCAGCCCTGCTGCTTACTCTTCTTCTTTTTCCTTTTTTTTTGAAATGCAGTTTTTCCGCAGTTTTTTTTCAGGTGTGGGGCGCGCGTCTGATGAATCCACTCCAGCCATTAGATTCCACAGCCCATAACAGATTTATCAATACCAATATCCGGCCTCTTTCAGCGTGCAAAAAAAATCTGGATAGATTTCAATGGTAATAATACAGTTTTCAACACTATGGCCCACTAGCTACTCGATCATCACCTCATTTCTCGGCTCAACGCCTAAAATGAGTTGGTAAATGGAATAGATGGCGTTGATTGAATACATACGTCAAGGTGGGTCCTATATGAGTGGCCCTTCTCCAATGCTTGGAGAGCCAAGCTTAAATTTGTGTTTTCTTTCCAGCAACGTCTAGACGCTGGACGTTTTTGGGCTTAACAACCATATTTAAGGTGGGCCCAGTTTAGGTGGGCCACCACATGATGGATGGTGTGAGTACAACACATGGATGGCTTAGATAAAATACTTATTTCATGGTGAGGTCCATTCAAGTGGGCCACACAACCTCATCATCATCACAAAAAAAAATATAAAGAGAGAGAGAGAGAGAGAGAAAGAGAGTGGGACACGCGTGGAGGGACCCCGGCACTATGGGCCCTCCCTTCCATGATCTACAACATAAATCAAGTGGGTCCCATAACATGTGGGCCCAAAAAAAATTAAAATCTAACGGTGGAGATCCTTTCTCCATGAAAATAGACGGTCTAGATGACCCATATACAAGCTAAGAAGGTAAACATCATGATGGGGTCCATGGAGAATGGCCCCATCATGGAATGATATTGATGATCAAGATGGGCCATCGGCCACATCTTAGGGTCCAAAGTGAGATCCAAACCATTGATCGGTAGGCCTCACTTGGCCCATCATAAAAATATGAAATTTAGGCTATGGAAGAACCCACCACTTGATCTTCTTGGTCCTTGGGAAGCCACTCTCCTTATGCTTCACTTTAATGGTGGAGATGAGAAATGGAGGGTTAGGATGAGAGATCTTGGGATGGAAAAGTGGGCCTCACACATGCACTTTTCTCTCCACGGGAAGAGCTTGGACGTGGGTGCTCTTGCTTGGAATTGAGAATGTTGAGAAATGAGAGGGAGAGAGAGAGTTGTAAGGAGAGATGTGAGTGATGGGTGATGGAGTGATGGATGTGGTACTTGACATATAAGGTGGTGTAAGAGAGAGGGTGAGAAAGAGTTGACTTTGATGGTTGCTTAGGGATGGGGTGAAAGGTGATGTGTACTTGACATAAAGTGATTGATTGATTGATTTGACATGTTGTAGAGATTCTCTCGGGATCGTAAAAGCGCGACATTTCTTTGAAATAAACTCCGGCCCACATCTTATGGCCTGGGTATCAGATCAGTGCGCGATTCGCGGCGTCGGAACCGCGGCGACGGTGCGGTCGCAATGATACAAGTCTCGGATTAAGCCGACTCAAATATATAGGATACGACTTACGGTCGTGCGCAACGTCGATTACAAGTCGCAGGTCACTGAAATTAGACGGGAAGGATCATGGAAGTTGACGGAACAGTATGGACTAGGATACGGGTCTTACATAGGGCTTATGGGTTGAGGCCACATTGTGATGTATAAAGGCCCGTGGGTTGAGACCCACTGTGATGTGTATAGGGCTCATGGGTTGAGACCCATTGTGATGTATAAAGGCCCGTGGGTTGAGACCCACTGTGATGTGTATAGGGCCCATGGGTTGAGGCCCATTGTGATGTATTTGCAGCCCATAGGTTGAGGCCCATTGTAATGTGATTCCACTGTGGTTTATGTGTTGACCTTTATGGTGGGCCATGCCTTGGGAGCAATGTTGGTTTGACGTCCACATTGTAAGAATAATGTTGGTTAAATGTCCACATTACAACTCTCCCTAGGGACCATTGATAGGCCCATACTTGTTGTGTGTAGGCTGTCTAGGCCCATCTGCATTATAAGGATAGTTCATTACTTTATAACATGCTTAGTATAATTCCATGACTCATGCTATATGCATCATATGTATGTTTGATATGAGTAGTGACTGATCATTGCATACGCCATTGGGGCAGATTATTTACAGGACTCCTTATGAGATGGAGTGCCCACATTATCGCGTCGTACGTGCAAGATTGCTCCATGACTGGATAGTGTGACTCATGCATCTTGCATATATGCGACTTGATCATTGTATGCCTTAGCGACATCAGGGTCATGGCCTCCACAGGCACATCGTGGATGGCTAAATAGGACACCGGAAATACTTAGTTCTAGCACTGTGGGCACTTAGCATGTCCTTGGGTGAAAATTCCAGAATCTCTAAGGCCAGGAGGTACTCCAACGTCTAGACAGAGTGGAATATGAGCACCGGTGCCTATACTATGAGGTCGTGTCTCCCACTGTGTCATGGTCGGTTGGAAGGGGGTGTGGCCTTATCCCCCCGAGTGAGAGAGTTATAATCTAGGCTGAGTATGACCAGCTCGTAAATGGGTCCGTTATCGGTGAGACAGGTAGGTATTGATAGACTACTGGTTAGGCGGATAGTGAGGTATATTCCGCTAGTTGGGTTGTGCAGCTAGGGAGGAGGCAGTCGGTGTCGAGTGTAATAGACCCCGGTGATTTCCCCAGAGAGCAACCGTACTGATATGTGGACTTATTGATCAGGAATTACATATTCATTCATTCATTCATTCACTATTGTAACAACCCGAATTTTTTTCAACCTGGAATTAGACGTCCTTAGGCGATGAGTCAATCCGAACATCGATTTAACTTCTCAAACACTCGATTAAAGCCTCAAATCCCTTTTCAAACCATTTTGTTCACAAATCCCACCCTTCACTACCTTGTTCTTTCAATTTTTCTAAGCACTTTCATCCTAGACACTATCCTAAACTAGCTAAGTAGTATAACTTGGATCACTTTATATACAAACTACAAAGGCCCAGGTACCATGTCAAACAGAAATTGCTCAGGACTAAATCATTTAGAAATTAGGCGAGAAATAGCCAGTGTTAAACTAGAGTACTTGTGAAATTAACACCAACCACTTTAAATACGATCTGCAAGACCCAAAACTTATAAAATCATTGACGCTAGGTAACCCTAAAATCTAGGATCAATCTCATCACCCGGCTACTCTCGGGAGCATCTTGAAACTCCGTATTGGATCTGGACCGCACGTCGGAAGTCCGATTAACACGAAGTTAAGAAACTAGGACCGCCTTGCTAGGCTTGACAACCATCGTTATTCACTTGAGCTCGGAGTGAAGAGTGTGAAAATTTTGAAATTAATTCAAAATATAATATCTTGAATAGTAATCTAGCACGTGTCGCTTGCGGATCAGTTTTAAGCAACCAGACCGTCAGAATCAGACCAAATTACACCCTTGGATCAGGAGAAATTTCATACACATTTACATGTACTCGGAATCTCTGATCGAGATCCGCTGACCGTTGAACTGAAACTGGTCCGCCACGCGTGATCTGGAATCCCGACTGAAATAAAAAATTAACTAAACGTAGATCCGGTGTCGGTGAGCTTAAGTCCGACCTTTGGCTCAAGGAGGCCCGCTAAAAGTCCTCCGTTGAGCTGAAACAGGTCCGCTTTGGTTATAACCTAGGTATACTTTGACCTGGAGTCTATTTCGGTGAGTTTTTAGACTATATAAGGACCTTAAACCCTCTCTCATTGTAGCCATACGAATTTGAGAGAAACCCTAGAGAGAGAAGAGAGAAAAGAGAGAGAAAGTGTGGGAGCAGTGGGAGAATCTCCCTGCCACTCTTCCCTGCCGCTATACGAGCTTCACCACTCCATTCTATTCGCTTTCTCAGCAATTCCGGCTCCGTTTCTAGGTAAGAAACCCTAATCCTAACCTGTTTTGAGGTTTTGATAGTTGTAGGTTATGAAATAGCTAACTTATTTCGTTTTATAGTTTACCAAACTGCTGTATACGAAAGCTTAGCAAATCTATTGAATTCGTTACGATTCTACGATAAAAGGTGCAGACTATAGGTGTATAGGTTATGGTTTTCAACGCTTTCAATGTCAGATAATGATAGATTCATGATCTGCATGCAATTGCACATGTATAAAGTGCTGTGTATTTTCCGTTTCGATTAAAGATGAAAAATATGGAATTCTACATACTCTAGGTATTTGTAGAAAGTACCGTATACGTACAAATTTTGGAAATATGTTTGACATGATTAATTGTTGTATGAATATATTATATGTGGATAAATTACTTGTTTGGCGAAAGGACTCGCCCTAATACATGTTTTGCTTATATACACTATGTATGTTAAAATTGTGTATTATAGAAAGTACTGTATACGTATAAATTTTGGAGATGTATTTGCCATGATTATTTGCTGTATGAATATATTATACATGGATAAAATACTTGCTTGGAGAAAGGATAGCCCTAATACATGTTTTGTTAACATACACCATGTATGTTGTAATATTGTATTCTGAGTGTTTGTGAAAATGACTGAATGAGTATAGAATTCTCATTCGTGCTCGTCATGACTAATTTTCATGGATATATGATTGTTGTATTGGCGATACCCCTTTGACGTAAGGATTTGCCCTGAATCACGCCACAACCAATATACACTACATATGCTAAAATGTGTGGCCCAAGTCTTTGTGGAAATGACTGAATGAATATGGAACTTAGATTCCTGCTTGCCATGACAATCCGTCGTGGGTGCTCTCGTGTTATCCATTTGGGCAACTCCCTAGTGAAAGGATTTGGCCTAATACGTATGTGATCAACATATGTCATGTATGTTGATGTATGTAGTCTAAGTGTTTGTTGAAATGTTTGAATGAGTAGTAGTTAGTAAATTATAATGTATAAGGGTGTTGAGATATGATTCTCAAGTCCTTTAACTATGTGTATGATTTCCTTGGATAGCTGTGTGATTAGGAATTGAATATGTACAAACTCATGCTTGTGTTGTGCTTCATAACATGCTCAACTGATTGTATGATTTTATCTATGTAATGCATATGCTTAAATTCATGTTTACATTGTATGATCCATCATGGGTGATGGGGGAGTGGAGCAACGAGTGCGTGCAACAGCCCTGGCAGCCCTAAACGGATAATACCAGACTTTGATTGTATGATTTGAATCTTGATCCATTACTGCTTTATCTATCTGCAATTGATTGTGTTTGGGGCTATGATTATAGTCCAGACAATCGGTACCAGAATTGAATTCGTGGTTGTGATTCATTTGCCACGTGAGATGTGTTCGACGAACCCGAGTCGTACTTCGGTTGGCGATAGTGGTTGGCCACACGAAGTGCTTATGCGCTTCATATCGTTCAACTTGTTGTGCGCTCGAGCTAGCTGAGCTCGTCAAGTAACCCGATCTGTCTTATGTATGTTCACCATGTTTGGATGCCTCTGCTTGAACCTATGGTACCAAACTTACCAGTGAAATCCCTTTTAACCATGGTACCTCGATCTGTTAAGAGTCATGAGCCGGACATGGTGGTATGGGACACCGTGGTCGAGCTGTCGGCCTACGCTGGGTCCACGTGCCTCCCCGTAGTGACCAGTGAGCAACCAGACTCGTGAGCCGATTATGGTAGTATGGGACACTATATTCGAGCTGTCGACACGTACGGCGAGATCCAAATACGGTGAGACCTGTATTCATTTTGGCTGGTGATGAGTCCTCCGTAGTGTCTTCTAGTATACTCTAAGGTCTGTGATTGGCGACGAGCCCTTCTCAGCAACTAGAGCATGAGTTGAGCCGAGTACGGTGAGATCTGTATTCGAGTTGACGGCCTGCGATTGAACCGAGTACGGTGAGACCTGTATTTGAGCTGACGGCTAGCAATTGAGCCGCATACGGTGAGATCTGTATCCGTGCTGACGGGTGACGAGCCCTTTGTGATGCCTTCGCTATGCCTCTCAAACCATAATATCGTATGAGGCTAACTAGGACTGACGACCCTAGAATGGATCATGTTTGGGAATGATACAAGGAAGGTACCTTAGTTTCCCAATTCTGTTGTTTGAAATAGACTAATAATTACTCGGTAATCATGCTCATCATCGCACTACATGTGTCTGGTAGATGTGGAGCACTGAGGGATGAACACATTCGCAAACGTAAGATGGTGTCGCATGAGGGTGGTTTGGCAAGGGCATACATCATGACTGCATTCAGACTTGCATTAATAAGAGTAGTTAGGAGTGTTTGATTTTACTGCTTTATCATTACTGCTTGACTGAATTGATAACATGTTAACATATGCTTTATTATTCCACTGAGTTGATCACTCACTCCCACATTACGGGACGGTGTTATACACACCAACCAGATTTGTTGAGTTTCAGGTGATGGCGATGCTTATGAAGCAGAGCCGGACTATTGTGATGTGGAGGAGGAGTTCTCCTAAATGTAGTTCTCTGTCAAGTTTATGAAGACCTAGTATTGTATTGACGGGGCTATGGTACTTGGGATAGAAGCCATTACACTTACACATTTGGTATGTTTTGGAACTATACTTGTAATTATTTAACCTGGTAATGTTATCACACTCTGGAGACTCACCACAGTTTTTATATATTTTATATATCTATCACAGTCTTCCACTTGCAATTTAACTGTCTCTGGAGTATGATATGCTGTTTGGCTTAATCTCACTCATGTTCACTACATTAATGCAGACAACATTTAATCATCATTATCTATGTTACGTAAGTGATGTTCTGGAACTCGAGAGTTGAGTTACTACTCGACCCCCAATTTTTCGGGATGTTACAACTATCCACTCGGGTTAGTTGTGCATAACTATTTGTCACATGTACCTTCGCATGACCAGGATTTCGGTTGGGCGCGCAACTAACCTGAGATCAGGAGGTTACCACATTGAATCAAATTATTCAAATTTAGGTATGGGACTGGTTTGGATAGAAGTCCCTTTTGGTAGACCCCGTAGCCTGCGATACTACGTATTATCATCCCGACTTCACATTCCAGCATGGTCATTTCATTCGCACTGCATATTACATTACATCCGCAGTACTTAGCATTTTGGCTTACTATGTTTCTGCACTTATATGGCTTAGATGAGGTTGATGATATTCGTGGCTGGTCAGGATTTGCATATTGCATTGCATCCTCAGCATCTGTTATTATCTTATTATGTTTTGCATCGCATAACCTTAGTACGACTGATAACACTTATGGACTTACCAGTATATTTCCGCTTACTCTGATATCGTATGATTCATGATCTTGTTAGTATTTCCGTTTATTCCGATGATGTATGATTTATGGGCTTTATGGTATACTTGACACTTATCTTGTGCACACACTTTCACCACCCTCTAAGCTTTTGTAAGCTTATGCACGATAGATGTGTGCAGGTGGCGTTAAATCATAGCAGCGCTGAGGCAGGAGCACGTGTTGGATTATTTTGGAGTGTTTGATCACCTTCTATTTCCCTTTCTGCATTGTACTTAAAGTTTTTGATATAGTGGATATGTGGTGATGTTGTTTTGTGACTTGGTTATGCTTGTCATTATGCTTCATTAAAAAATAATAATCATACTAAAAATCCTCCTTATGGGATCCCAGGATCGGAATCTGTCGTATGGGCGTTGAGAGCCGAGAATGGGGTACTACGGAGGCTGTCGGCACCGAATTCGACGATCGAGAATTTTGTGAGCCCATTTTCCAAGTTTGGGGCATGGCAGAAGTTGGTATCAGAGCATAACTTGGGAATACCTGAAGATAACATCACATATCTGCTGATAGCTACCCTTCACTCGATGATTGTTGAGAACTTAGAATGATTAGATCCCCGAGTTCGAATAATTTTGAGACTTTTTTATATAACTCTCTATCGTTGAGATTGTGAGGTTGTATAGTATTCGAGTTTCGATCGTTTTGATCCAGGATTTGAGGTCCAATTGGATCATCGTACTGTTGACGAGGCATTTTGGGAGCAAGAGGTTGAGATTTGCAGGCGTTGTCCCTATCTCTTACGTGTTTGATTATGTTGACATGTTGTGTTTGGATAGGATTTTCCCTCCCTTGGTTGAGCTCTGTATTGGTTGTGTCATGTTTTAAATTTCGAGGATGAAATTTTTATTAGGTGGGGAGAGTTGTAAGACCCGTATCTTAGCCTGTACTATTCCGCCGACTCCCGCGATCTATCCCGTTGAATTTCGGCAACCTACGACCTATGATCAACGTTTGCTCATAACCCTAAGTCGTATCTTGTAGATTTGAGTTGACCTAATCAGATACGTGTACCATTGCGACTACACCGCCGCTGCGGTTCCGACGTCGCAACTCGCGCACCAACCCGATACCTACGTCAAAAGATATGAGCCCGCATTTATTTTGAGAAAAACACCGCGCGTTTGCAATCCCAAGAGAATCTCTACGACATGTCCCATCAATTAATCACTCAAATCAATCAATCAATCACCTCATCTCAAGTACACACTGTAAGTGCTATATTCTATATCCCTGGGTATTGTCAAATTTGTGGTGCCAAAATCACTGTTATATATCTTGCATATGTGAAGCTCTCTCAGAGATCAACATTCATGAACAAGCTAAGCTCTCCACAAGCTAAGCTCACAAGTACAAAGATCAAACTTGAATGCAAGAACTATTCTCAAGACATGTACAAGGCAGTTCATAAAGAATTCAAGACACCTTCAAGTTTGAGTTACATCAAGATTTCAAGATTGAACTACATCAAGACTTCAAGGCCCATACTTCACGGTCACTAGTTCCTAATATTTCAATGTCCTTACTTCATGGTTGCGGTTTGACTGACCTTAGGTTGACCTTAGAAGTAGGTCACTTTGGATACATAAATCAAATATTTATTTTACATAAGTTTGGTCAGTTCTTCGACTAGTCTTAGGTCTTCTTCGACTAGTCCTAGAGTTGCTTCGACCAGTCTAAGAAAATCCTCGATCAGTCGT
>JAJHSJ010000016.1:5484764-5587090 GCA_021015155.1 Magnolia officinalis | reverse complement strand
CTCTCTCCCAAAACCCCTTTTCCCTCTTCTCTCCCAAATCGCGCCCGCCAAATCTCTCTTCCAAAACCCCTTTTCCCTCTTCTCTCCCAAATCGCACTGGCCAAATCTCTCTCTCAAAACCCCTTTTCCTCTTCTCTCCCAAATCGCACCGGCCAAATCTCTCTCGCAAAACCCCTTTTCCCTCTTCTCTACCAAATCGCCCCATCCCCAATCGCTCGCGCGCCAATATTTCTCTCCCAAAACCCTTCTTCCCCTTCTCTCCCAAATCGCCCCATCCCCAAATCCCGAAAGTCTCCTCTCTCCCAACGTCCCTCCACTCCGGCCTCTCTACATATGGTTTCCATTTCCATTGCTTGTTGAAGACGCTGATCTCTCAGCCGTTGCCTTCCTTGCTGGACCACGCCAAAGTTCGAGAAGGCCCACAAGAGGAAGAAGCATCAGCAACAGCCGCTGCAGTAGCTACTCTCTCTCTCTCTCTCTCTCTCTCTCTCTCTCTCTCTCTCTCTCTCTCTCTCCGGGTTTCTGAAATATCTTGCAGAGTGTGATGGATGATACGCAAGCACTTAGAAATTGCATACACGTCATACATGGTGGAAAAATCTGATCTGCATCGTGCTGGTGGTGGTGGTTTTTTGTTTTTGTTTTTTTTTTTTTTTTTTGGTGAAAACCACTAGGAGTTTTTTTTTAAATAATTATTATTATTATTATTATTATTATTATTATTATTATTTTTAATATAAAGTATAAGAAAGGTAATGAAGATGATATTAAAGTTGAACCTTAACAAGTATTTTGCATTATCTGGGGAATTGTAACCCCATTCCTCATGTCCATGTCCAAAACAGAGAGAGTCACTTTTGGAAAAGGTGAAACACCTTTAGCATTTAGGTGGGGCTGGATGTAGAGGACATTGAAGCTTCTGTGAAAGCTCTTTATCTATGCATTTAGTAATCCGATGTCCGCATTTTATGTAAATTCCATGCCCACAATATGCTCGACTATTTGACTAATACTTTTTTTTTCTTTCTCTATAAAGTTTATGCTAGAGCAGAGTAGGCACTAGCTCAAATAAATAATGAGTTCAATTCGGCTATTGCACATTGAGCACACATGCCATTTTGAGCTGGTTTGATGGAGAAATCAGAGTGAGCACGCATCCTGAGGTGTATTGTGCCTTTTGCAATAATGTGAACAATTTTAGCACAATTGGCTGGTTTTCAAATTAATGGCTACAGATTGTTGTTTTACCCTACTATCTAATCTAGGATTTGAGTACTCTTTTGAATTTTTGAGCTATTGATCAAAGGTTAAAGTACTTTTGACTAGGTTCTTCAGGTTTAGAGAAACCCAAGTTAGCTTGCTGCAAGTATTGACTGACTCAATTTGAATTGACTTGATCAAGTGATTTTGTTTATTACAAGTGAATCAACTTACAAACCTTTTTATCTGCAGGAATATTACCCTGTAGAAATTTGATACCCGGTCTGTTTTTCATCACCAAATCCCCCGGTGGCTGGTGAGTCTTATTAGTAAACACCTTCTTAACAAGTGCTGGGATTCGGTGTCTAGGACAAAATGGGTATGAAGGACGAGTTCGAAGCTTCTTTGCAAGTATACTATGGGGATTTGATACTGACATTTCTTTTGAAGTGAATGAAATCAAGGTGTGGATTTGAACTGCCTTCAGTTCTTTTATTTTTTAATTTTCTTTTTTTTTCCTTCTTTTTTTAGGTCCATCAAGTCATTCTTCTATTTTTGCACTATACTTTTGAGAGCTGCTCATTTATTGACAACATGTGTATCAAATGAAAAGCTTGTGGATGACGTGTAATTCATATGTTGGCAACCTTAAAGCTATGATCATTTTTGGATTTGCTTCATGCAGAGATCTGTAGCTTCCACAAGCAGGAGAACAGCCATCTGATTTTCTTATCTCAAGCAAAGAAGATATTGGTTTCCTCTAATGGTATTGTAGCTTGCCCAGTTATTTATTTATTATATAATTTTTTTTACACACTGTTATTTTCACATAAGTGAGTAAATGTCAGAACGTAATTTTCATAGTATCCTGTAGGTAGGAATTGGGTTACTAGTATTGCAGCAGCTAAGTGGAGTCAATGACATCCTATTTTATGTGAGCAATATTTTCAAAGCTGCTGGTAGGTTTAGTTATCAATATTTTCACCAGTATTGTGCTTCTATTTTTTTTTTTCCAGTTGAATGTGGACAGTTGCTGTTTTTACCTTCTTAGCCATCTTTTTGTAGGCTACTAAATTCCATCTGTCCATCCCAAGCCTGGGTAGAGGGTTGATGTCAGGTTTGTTGATGGGCATTGAACCTTTGCCAAGCAATCATAAAAAAGATCCCAAATAGCTGGGACAAGGCTATAATGATAATGATGACAATATACCATCTAATTGAGTCCAGATTTGAAATAACAGGATTCTCCTATCAAGGAGATTTTCTTGACATGGCCCATTATGATGATAATGTTGACAATATACCATGTAGAGTACCATAGCATTTTACTCACCACAAATTGAAACCACTTGTTTTGAAATATCTTATCCATTACTCAGTTTTCAACATGCACGACATGGACAGTCTGTAACTGTTTCCAATCTGATACATTCAGTTAGTCTACAATTCAATATTGTCAGAATTTGCTGGCCATTGATTGGTGAGGAGACGGTTCCAACTGAACTGATAGTTCTGCATTTTGACACTTCACAAAGGGAGGGAGAGAGTTAAGGATTTCTTCAAACCATGTTCTTACTAACATGCCATTTGATTCATCAGCTGTGCTCTTCACTTGTTTGTCTTACTACTTTTCACATGTGCATTTGATTCATCAGCTGGTTAAGGATCTCTTCAAACAAGTTCAAGTCGCCACCGTTTGTCTTACTACTTTTCACCATGCCATTTGATTCATTAGCTTGTTTTGAAAGGTTTTTGGAGGTCCATCTGGTATGGATCTGTTCATAAGCTTTGTTTTGTCTTACTCAATGGCTTGTTACTACTTTTCACCATGCCATTTGGTTCATCACAGTTTTTAGTGTTTTCAGAATGCCCTGGGAAAGGAATTATGGTATTTGGCATGATCATCCACGTGTATAATCAAATGCTTATAAAAAAAACAAAGCACTAACACAGAGGAGTCTTTTTTGCTGCTCTTCTATGGTGATTTGATGGATTCATGGATTTAAATTTGCTTGCATTTGATTCGATGTTTTAAGGATGCAGGGGCTATAGTGGTCCTTTTGGTAGTCTTGAATTTTGAAGTTTATCACCTTTAAAAAAAAAAAAAAAAAAGAAAAAAAAATTAGAACAAGAACGAAAGAAAAGAAAAGAAAAGAAAATTTTTTTAAAAAAAGAGAGAAGTTTATAATGTTTTTTGTGGGGTTTATGTGTGGGTTTTGTGGGCCTGATCTATGGCATCCCTAATGAAATGCTAAATAGAAGTGATTGACGAGGGAGAGAGAAGTTAACAAAAACAAATGCAGCAACTAAACATTGGGTTATAAACAAATGAAAAAGAAGAAGAAGATTTGAATGCAAACATTACTGCAATAGCTACACCATTTCAGATTATGTTTTGTATTTTAAAGTTACCACTAACAAAAAACAGGCATTAGGATAAACCAAGATCTAGGAAATATCATATAGAGGATTAAGACAAATGAAGACTTGCCAAACATCAGCAAAACAAGATGTCAAAGACAAATACCAGCTGAATGAAGCCAAAACAAACTTACCATTGCACATACAAGATAGCTGAATGATTATTATTTTATTATTTTTATTTTTTGTTTCTTTCATCATAGCTCTCTTTCTTTTTAGAAGTTCATATAAAATCAAAGCCATCATGGAATTCAGTTTATTTTATAAGCTCTTCTTGCTATACTTAAACTTTCTTTTTATCTTTTTTTGGAAGTTCAGATTGAATCAAAACCATATGAGTCTCAATCTACCTCATTTACTTTTTGTGGGCATCCTATGATTATGACGGAGAATGTGGTATCAGAAACAACAATTCTACTATGCTGAAAAATCGGTCAAAGTCTTCACCATCTTGTGGAGTTCTGATAAACCAGACGGCCGTCCTTTAAATTACTCCATAAAAGAAAACATTGTTCTTGATTAACAAGTTTTTTATCCAAAAGAGTTATATTCACTACAAAAAATTAATTTTTTTTATTTTTTTTTTTCTTTTAAAAATTTTTTTTTGTTTTTTTTTTTTTTTTTTTTTTGCAAGGCAAAAGTAAATTAAAGAGTAATTAAGTATAGCACTATGGGCTGGTTGGCAACTTTGCAAGATTTGTTTGATTGCAATATTTACTTGGATTGGAAATGTTCAATTTTAAATATTTAGCTGTCTTTTAGGAACACAATTGGTGCTGAATGGGTCTGTTACTAATCATGTGTGTTTTTGGTTTCAGGTTTCTGAGGAGTATAAGCTTGTTCCAGATACACTTTACCTCACAATATTTCATCGACCAGTTTCTCTCTCAAAACTACATTGAAAGACAAAAGCTCCAGCTGCTTGGTGTTACCTGCATGCTAATTGCCTCGTAAGTTCTTTTTTCATCCCGGATTTGACGAGATCTTTAAGTTTGAATAAGCATCAAAATTGTCCACACCCACCATTTTTCCAAATGGAAAAATTGACTGTATGCTAGTGACAAAGGTGGGTGTAAATCGTGGCTGCTCGCTTTTTGAAATTATTGCTTGGTAGCTTCATCTGTCAAACATACTTTCCTTAACATGGGTTTTATAAGATAGTTCTAGAATATTCTTGTACTATACTGCATTCGGTTCCACAAGAAAGAGGTGTTCAACTATCGGGCCTATCTTTCTCTCAGTTTTGACGTGTTAAAAACTGAATCAGCAAACTGAAGAATGCAACCGGTGCAGTAAACTGCAGTTAATTTGAATGAAAAAAAAAAAATCTGTTTTGTGCACAAGAAGCCAGGTTGCATACACTAAAATGATTATAAAAAGAAATCTGTTCATGCACTAGATGATAACTAGAAAACATCATGGTTGGACAAACACATCTATTATAGGATTATGGGATTTTAAGTTCTATAGCTACGGTACACCTGTGCCTGGAATGATGAAAAGGTTCAAGCCAAAATCTCCATCTCATAGACTGCTTGCCTTTTGCTTCTGGTGCATACACCTCTTGTGTTTGGTGGAGAGATGCAAAGCTAAAGATGCAGCTAATGCTACAACAGACCAAGATGAAGGTATGCATCCTTAGAATTTCAATCTCTATTATGAAATTTAGAGTTTCATCTTAACATGAACTCTATTTTCTCTTGTCACTACAAGAAAAGCGGGTAATAGAGGCGTTTTTAGCACAGGCGGCTACAAAAAACTGCCACTGTAGCTAAAATGAGGGGCGTTTATACGTGGCCGCCCGTGTACAAACCGGGCACTGCCGCTATTTAAAAAAAAAAAAAAACCCCCCAACTTACTGCAGGTGCCACTCTTCTTGTTTGGAATTGTTTGATATTTTCAGGATCAGTTAGAAACTTCTATTGTATGAGTTAGGAAAATAAGAGATTTTGAAAAGATGTTCTGCTTTAAGGGTGTAAGCTTCTGAGTGAAGCTAACTCCATTGCTGACAAGAAGTCATCTCTTGGAATAGCCTGTCTATTTTGTTATCCATGGGCCAAATTTGGAATAGGGTCTGTTTGGATTGGTGGAAAATGGGATACAACAACGGAGGAAAGAATACAGTCACCTGATGTGATGGTTCCAGTGGTTTCCGAAAATCAGTTTTCTTTTCCTATGACTTCCTTAGTAAGGGATCATTTCCTTTTCCTCTCCATGATAATGTGAAATGGAATTTTTTATCTTTTGCCAATAAAGCAGTCTTTATGTAATAAAAAAGATGAAGTTAGTAGATGGGTTCTCTCAAGTTCTCTTCATCTCTATGTATCATGCTTGGTGTGTATTAAAAGTATAAAAATGACTGTACATTGGATGGTCACGATTGTCCATTAAGTTCAATCTCCACACCATGGTCCACTCACATTGGAGCCCCTCAGGCCTCTGTTGTAGATGGAGCATAAGCCAAAAATCACACTGATTGGATGATCTTGACCATCTGACCTCAGCCAATTAGATGGTTATGATCATTCAATAAGTTAAAATCATCAGGATATGATCCATCCACATTGGGGCCACGTGTAACATCTATCCAATCACTACCATTTAAGAAACCAATATAAAGTCATATATTAATATATAGCCCTTAATTTAAAAGATTAGAAAGGTACACTTACATTTTGTGTAAACTCCATTTTCTTATAGTCATCCCAGTTCAAGTACTCTTCTTTTCCTTTCACATTTCTTATACTTTCATGCTCTGACTGTTTCCAAAAAAAAAAAAGGGTTCTTTCATTTTCTTTCTCTTTTCTTTTTATAAAAAATTTCAAAGAAAGCCATTGAATTTCAGTTTTTTTATATGGAGCTTGAAATGGCTAAAAGGGGAGGAGAGAGAAAGATGGTGTCTACCCTCAGTTGCTGCAAGCAGCTGGTGATTGACCCAAGAAGAGAACTGCCAATGCCATGAGGAGGGAGGTGGTTTCATACCCACCAACAAAGAATCCAGTACAAAGCTCACTCTTTCATCCTCGGACAGGCTATTTGCTGATAGGAATATTTCAAGGAAATCACTTTTTCTTATTACCAGCAGAGTTCTCTCCCTTTGATCTTCTCTCTTCAACTATAACTTTCATTGTAGAAGATATGCTTGCTCTAGCCTGCATACACACACAGAGTCAGTCAAAAGTTCTGGTTAGAAAGTAAAAGGAGCAAATATCTAATTTGAAATGACACCAATGGTGGTAGTTCACTAAAAGTCTCAAAATGGTGGTGATCATGCACCCTACACATGTGATGCTGTATCAGAATCAGGATCTTTCAAATTAGTGGCACTTTTTGGGATAGACAACCACAGCAATATCAGACTGATCTGATGGTTTGGATCATTTGGGCAGCGTGATTTTGGACTCTCATCAACCATAATACCCATGTATTTCCCTTACATATATGGCTAGTGTGGATAATTCGCCACCCTTCAAAAATGGTGTAACTACACCTTAGTCTTGTCAAATATTAAGGAAAATGGAAGAAGATGTTTACAACCCCGTGCCTTTCTTGCAAACACCCCATCTTTCTATTTATTGATAGTAGAGTAGTGCACTATAGGTACTGTAATAGTACCAAAACAGAATAAAAATGGTGTGCATCAAAAAGATGGGTGTAAATGACACTTACCTAGGAAAATGGTATCTATGCATGAAAGGGTCTGAAATATTTCTACTGAAATATGATTAGAAGTACCTGAACATTGATTTGGTGTACGAGGTGCTGGATAGTGATGATGTGAGGCCGGGAAAATGTTTACCTTGCAGGTCAAGCTTGAGCGAGACTTTGAGGGGCGCGAGGGGCGCTCAGAGGTTGACCAGTTGATGCACCCAGATACCCGAAAGCCAAAGAAGAGGGTGGTGGCTTGTGGTTGGTGACAGCAAAAGCCAGCAGTTGCTGGTGATAAAGAGGGTGTGTCACTGCAATAAAGGGCAAAAGTCAAGCTCGACTTCACTGCTCCTGCAGAAGTTGGAAAGAAGTCATATATGCTGTATTTTATGTCTGATTCGTATCTAGGATGTGACCAGATAATAGTTTTACAATTGATGTAGAGACGCAGCAGAAGGTGATTTGAGATGGGAGAGTGATGCCATGACAACCTTTTGATCCTGGGCGATGAGGGCATGCTTGATGTACAAAGTGGGCCTCTATTTATCTGCTGATTTTACACTTATGTTCTGGTATTATCTCTTTCCATATATGTCGTTTTTTTTCCCTTGCATCAGGTAAACACTGTTTCTGACGTTGCTTTCGATAACTATTTACAAATCTGAATCTCCTTGGACTATACTACGTCCCATATTACGTATTTGATATTCAGGAGACGACTGCATCTCCATCGTCATGGTACCTCAAATCTGAAGATGAAGAACATTGATTCCAGATTAGGACATGGAATCAGGTAAGCTTCGTAATGTTTATTTGCCATCGAACTGTTGATGAAGTATCATCACGAACATGGATGAGGGGAAAAAATAAATATCAGCTCAATCCAAAACTTTAATTGCCCATTTATGGACAATCACGCAGTTTCCCTAAGGTATGGTCCACCTTAGGGGGCCTGTTTGGTCAGTTGTATTGGAAGGATTAGGTGGGATGGATTGCATCCGGTCATGTGCCAATTCCACTCATGTGCTAATTCAACAAAGTGATCTCAAAAAAAATAGATGGACGGGGTGAATATAATACCTACATCGTGTAGGGTATAGAACTTTGCTACGTCAACACCTCAACACACACGGTGAGGCCACAGAATCCGTCCATCCGGGAACCAGCTGTGTGGAGTGAGACCTTGACTGTAGGGCCACCTTGCTGCATGCATGCATTATATTCCACACCATCCATCTGTTTGCCAGATTATTTTAGGGCCTGAACTGAAAATGAAACAGATACAAATTTCAGGTGGTTGAACAGAGTGATGGTTGAACCTATTCCATGGTGTTTCTGGCATCATCCAAAGCATTATTTATAGGGAAATTTTTCCACACACTGCCTATCTATTTTTCCAGCTCACCATAGGGCATGGCCCAAAATGAAGAGAGATCCAATGCTCAGAGTGAGCCCCATGATAGCCCCAAAATATTTTTACAACCCTTATGCGTTGCCCTTGATGTTGACCTCATTTTTTGGGCCCATTCCATAGAATGAACTGTCAAAAACTGATGGACCTGGTAAATTTCTTACTAGCATCCATGCCCCATGAATTTTTCAACTGTAGACGTTTATAATCCCCACTATTTCCTATCACGTGGCCCAGTTGAGCTTTGGATCTACTCTTTTTCTTTTTTCTTTTTAATATGCCATCAATAGTGCATGGCAACAACCATGAGATCATTGGTCTAGAGAATTGTACAGAATGGTATAAAGGTGGCATGCTTGACACCTACTGCTCCCACTAGCAGAAATATAGAAACACGGATACAAGTCCTAGTGAGTGAAATTTCCTATTATTATCCATCCATGGTTAAATTAACCATATAAACAGGTTGGATTATCCCAAACCATGATACATATACAGTTTGATAAGTGCATGTGTATAGACCAATACACTACACCAACCACCTAAATCCACTTCCCTCATTCTTTATGGTGGCTCTAGCCAGGCGTTGGTTGCCTTTCCTGTGGACAATGGAAGCGGATTGCGTCTGACCCCATCTCGTCTCTAGAAAGGAATGGGAATATCCTCACTCACCGTGAAGGTTTCAATGGTCTGTGTCATTATTCTCATTGTTTGCTTTAGCGTGAGTTAGATATGCTTCAATTTTGGGCTCAACAGGACATAAATAGGGAAGAAAGCGATGAGAGAAGGGGTCGAAGGCGGTTACACGGGTTAAGGCGCTGATCGAGCTGAGAATGGATTCGTAGTCCAGCAACCTTGCTAGACGCAACAGCAGGAAAGGAAAAGAAAAGAAAGAGAACGAATAAAGAAATAGGAAGAAAGAAAGATAGGAAAAAGAAAAGGGGAAAGAAAAAAGAAAGAGATAGGAAGAGAGAAAGTGAGTTGTGAACAAGTGAGTTTGGGGATATCAGAGGTTTATGGAGGGAATAAGGTTCAACTCAAGTTGACCCACTTGGTGCAACCCTTCTTAATATATCATTATGTATCCATTTGTCAGCTCATTTTAGGGGATAGCCCAAAAATAAAAAAGATCCAAAACTTGTGGGGGCCAAACTATATGAAATAATTGTGATTGACGATTAAAAACTTATTTTATAAAAGTTTTGGATCAAGCTAATATTTATTTTTTCCTTCATCCAAGTTTGGTTAGAAGTTATATTCGAATATTTCATGTGGCGTGGTCCACTTGAGCATTGTATATGCTTTATTTTTGGGCTCAAGCCATAAAATTACCTGGAAAATGGATGGATAGAGTGGATAAAATACATAAATCATGGTGGGCCTCACAGAGTTTACTCAGTATGCTAATGGTAGAGTTACTCACTACGCAATCCTCTTCTATGTTAATGGCAGAAGATAATTTCTTCATGTTACATAAAACCTAGGTGGGGCCCACCATGTTGTTTGTTGGAAATCTACCATTTCATTCGTTTTTCCATATCATTTTAGGATAATTTCCCAAACTCACGCAAATCCAAAACTCTTATTATTTTTTTTTTTTGGGATACTTGTTAGTACCACACCCGTGTTAGTACATTAAAAACTTAGGTTCATCAGGTACAAGCCACTATATGGCTTTCCTTGTGCTGAATTCAGGTCCATCCATATTGAATTGCATGCTAGTTAATGCTTCTGTAAAAGGCTCATATTGAGTTTGCATGTTATGATGCTTATTGATGCAGTTTTATCCTTGAAGAAAAAGGGAAGAAAAATCTGTCCACATATTTATATATAAAAAAAAATCCATTGCTATTCTCCTCCATCTGCTAGTTACAGGTATTTATTGGTTCCTTTTATTTTATATCAAATTTGTTTTTTGGTTATTTTATTTTGTTTTGTAAACTTTTGTCTTTGCATTGGTAACTGAAAGTGGAGCGTTGGTAATAGAGGGGGGCTTTGCTGCTTCATATGGGGATGGATATGGACTTCATTCGGTATGGTTGTTTTTGCAGGAAATATTTTATGACTGAAAATTTTATTTTAGATAGTGGAACTCAGATATTAGTGTATATATTGTTTTATTTACCTGACCTCTATGCATGGCGGGTGGTGCTGACAAGGTCCTCTATAAGCATGAGTTCTGGTTCTTGGGGTGCATTTGAGAGTCTTTCTTGCCTCGGGCGTCGCTGAAGTCCGTTGATTTTTTCTTTTTTTCTTTTTTCCTTCTGCTTTTCCTTGTATCTCAATCTGTAAATTTTTGTCCATTATGTACCTTTCATTCTCAGGTCCCCTGCAAATGACGTTGGTTGTAAATGATTAACAGATTGTGTTTGAATGTTAATTTAAGCCTGTAAGGACTTTTGATTAAGAAGATTCAGTCTAGCAAATTTTTAATTGTTTATATTATTTTTTCTTTTACACTGTAAATGGTTTTACAAGCGTTTTAAACAGATTTTACAGGCATTTTTTAATCTCTGATTAGCATAGGTTACAACAACTTTTTACCGGCGGTTGTTCTTATTTTAGTGGCGTTTATTACAAAATTTACGTGTTCCGCATATTCTTTAGCGGCGTTTTTAACGGCGCTTTTATGGTTTCTACCGGCGCTTTTATAGTTATTAGCGGCAATTAGGGGAGTCGCCGCTAAATGGTAATAAGCGCCGCTAAAAGACATTTATAGCAGCGGCTGCCAAAACCGCCGCTAAAAAGGGACGAACGCCGGTAAATGACGCAGCAACGCCCCCCTTTTGTGGCAGCTGCCCGACCGCCGGTAATTCTTATACCGGCGGTTTTTTGAACTTTTAGGGGCGGTTTTGACCGCCGGTAATTCCTGTTTTTCTTGTAGTGCTCCCAGGGCCCACTGTAATGGTTATTTGACATCTAGCCTATTGATTAGGTCATACAGGCTTGGAGGATATATATATATATATATATGAGAAATGCTCACACACGACTAGTTGAACAGTCCAACTAGTTCTAATTAATTAATGCTAGTTAACGTGGAAAGAGTAATTGGACATTGTTTGGTGTTAGCTTTCAAAATGATCATTGACTTGAGTGGGACCTTTTGTGCTGTTAATATAAAATCCACCCCGACAATCACGTGTGTCACATCATGTTAGACTTATGGACTGAAAATAAACTCCATTAGTAGTTCAAATGGAACTACTAATGGGAAACAGTATGCTAAAAAAGCTCACCCTCCAAAATGATTGTTTGATGAGGCCCACTTGAATAACGTATGGATATAATTTTTAAGTCCCGCACCTAGCCTTTACTTTGGCATCTAATGGTTGGAGTGGATTTCACATGCTCATGATTGGAGTACTGTAAAAATCAAAGGTGGATGTCTCTCCCTCAAATATTCCATTGGTGTGGCTCACCTGAATTACAAATCTACGTTATATTTTCTGTATAGTCCTACAATGAGATTGCACATCTATTGGTCGGAGTAGATCTTGCTTACATGTTACGGTGGGCCATATAAAAAAATCATGGTAAGTTCTCTCCTACCGTTAACTTCTTCATATTCCCCGAGAGAAAAAGTGCCTATTCCCAAAAAAGTGGGAGTACATTGGTGCAGCCTGTACATAAGCAGTTCTGTGCATCCCTCATCCTAGGCCTATCTTGATAAAGGTATTGTATATCCATTCTTTACATCTATATTTTTAGCTTACGATAAAATAGGCTTCGATAAACAAAATAGATACATATTTTAGGTGGACCACACCACAAAATAGTGGTGATTGGCCATTAAAAACTTTTTGTGGGCCAAATGTTTTGGATTAAGCTGAAATTTATTTTTATTTTTATTTTCCTTCATCAAGGTCTTTTGATATTATCAATAAGTTAGGTGGTAAGTAAAAAAAATTACGTTGGGCCCTACAAAATTTTAATGGTAAAAGTTCAATTTTCACTATTTTCTATTTGGTGTGGACCACTCTAGATTTTTAATTCATTCGTTTTTGAATCAATGTTCTAAAATGAGCTGAAAAAACCAATGGACCGCATGGATATACAATACATACATGAAGGTGGGCGACATGGTCGGGGACAAACTGTGTTGCATAAGCAATGGATTGCACTCAATCCACTCTTTATATTTTTCTTAACATGGCTCTTTTTTTCTAGTAAGGAAGCCGAAAGAAGCTTAACGGTGGAAGAGGAATGTCTAACCTTATTTTTATTAGGCCCACCATGATGTCTTGATCTGCAGGTGAGATCCACTACGACCATCAGATGTGTAATCTTATTCTACGTCTAGAGACAAATTATCAGGTTGACTTTTGATTTAGGTAGGACACACAAATAAAACAATAGAGGGAGTGACATCTACCTTTGATTTTTATAGTACCCATAATCATGAGTAAGTGAAATCCATTCCAACCATTAGATGTCACATCAAAAGCTAGGCATTGTACTAAAAAATCAGGCCATACTTGATTTAAGTGTGCCTCATGAAAGGAATTACTTTAAAAGGTGAGCTTTTTTTTTTTAATACTATTTCCAATTGTACGGTCCACTTAAATCATGGATGGAGTTGATTTTTGGTTCTTAGATCTAACATGGGTGACACAAGTGATGGTCAAGGTGGATTTTACATTAACACCACAATGGGACCCACCCAAGTCAGAGATCATTTTCAAAAGACCTCTTAAAAGGCTAACGTGAAGTGAACGCCCCTCTCTCTCTCTCACAACATTAATTAGCATTAGAGAATTTTTTCTCATTAAATGCCCAGTTAGACCAAAACTCACATCCAACTAGTTTTGTGTGTGAGCATATATATATATATATATATATATATATATATATATATATATATATATAGAGAAGAGAGAGAGAGAGGAGAGGAGAGAGAGAGAAAGTAGTGGTCTCCTCCGCATGTAGCGCAAGAGACTTCCGTGCGCACCAAGGCAGACTTGCTTAGAGGGTAGAGCTGGGTGTGCTCCATCATATTGTATTCATGGAATCCACTCCACCCATTATATCGGACAGGCTAATTTAGCCCTGAGGCTCATCAATTAGTTATATTCATGATTTAGGTGTGCCAAACAAAGGAAACAATGGAGGAGGGAGTAACTGCCATTGAATTTGTATTGGGCCTACCATGATGTTTATGTGAAATCCACTTCAACCAGTATCCACCTAGTGAAGATTCATACATGTGACCCAAATTTTATGGCCGTAAGTGATTTATGTGGCCCCACACTGAGTGAAACAATTTAGATGGCAGGCATTCCCTTCACAGTTTCCTCTATAAATGTGGATGATGTTTGAGCCCTATTACCAAATTGTCATCACACGCCATATGTTTGGAGTGGATTTCACTTACACATCAAATTAGCCCCCCCCCCCCCCCCCCCCTCTCATTTTTTCCACTCATCTATGCACGTTTACCAAACGGCCTGCCAGCATATACTTCTCTGTGGGTAGGTGTTGGAAGCATAATGTGGGCCCCACTATAATATATGTATATTTTATCCACCGTTCATCCCTTTTTTCATATCATTTTAGGGCATGACCTCAACATGAGAAAGATCCAATTCTCAAGTGGACCACACCACTGGAAAAGGCAGTGATTAAATGACCCCCATTAAAAATTTTCCTGGAGGCCTTACAAGTTTTCTATTAAGCTGATATTTGTGTTTTCTCTTCATCCAGGTTTGTATGACTTAATCAATATAGTCCACCTAAGAAGTTTTTAATGCTGGGCGTTCAATCACCATTGTTTTCATGTGGTGTGGTCCAGCTAACATTTGGATCTAGCTCAGTTTTTAGCTAATGCTGTAAAATGAGTATGATAGAATAGATGGACAACTTGGATAAAACAAATAGGTTATTTTGAGGCCATGACCACCAGCTAGCAATCCATGTCCATTAGTAGGCAATCCACGTCGAGGGGGTGTTGTGATGAGTATGTGAAGTCACCCAAATGCCTGATCCAGGCGGGTAATATAAGTAGAAACAGTGCACAGGGGCACCCACCATCCAAATGTTTTCACTTGGTGGCCCACATAAATCACCCATGGCGTAAAATTTTCCCCCTCTGCATGCATTTTCACGAATCAACTAATGGTTGGAGTGGATTTCATGTACATATCACGGTATACCCTGTAAAGATTCAATAATAGGCATTCACTCTCCCACTGTTTCTCATAGTGTGGTTCACCTGAATCACGAATATTTCTGTTTTATTACCCTTACTGCTAAATTTATATTACAAACCAAATAATTGGAATAGATTTCATGAACTTATCACGGTGAGGCCCACCTCATCTTACCCAGCCCTACCAATCTAAGTGAGTCAGCCTAGCTACGTACAAAGGCATCTACAGTACGGTGTGCAGGAGACCACCACTCTCTCTCTCTCTCTCTCTCTCTCTCTATATATATATATAATATATATATATATGTTATCATCTTGATCCAAAACTTTTGTTGCCCTAGAAATTTTTAATGGTGCTGTTTAATCACACTGTGCAGTCCACTTGAGATTTGGATCAACCTCATTTTTGATGAGCTCCTACCATAAACTGATCTGGAAGAATGAGTGGAAGGTATGTATGAAACACATACATCATGGTGGGCCCAAAGAGCACCGACCACTAGCCATTGGCTAGTGGCAGGGTCAGTAGCTAATCCGTTTCCGTGAAACGAGCGCTTATGTTCTTCTGGCGGGTCCCACGTGGTATATGTGCCTTATATCCATGTTGTTTATTCATTTTGACGGTTTATTTTATAGCATGATCTCCTACCATATTATAGGAACCTGTGGTGATTGAATAGCCACCATTAAAAACTTCGTTGGAGCCACTGGAATGTCTATTTGCCATCCAACCTGTTGATGAGGTCAGAAAGACCTGGATAAAGGGAACACAGAAATATCAACTTGATCCAAAACTTTTGTGGCCCAAAAGAAGTTTTTAATGGTCAATTACTATTGTTTCCTCTATTGTGGTCCACATGAGATTTGGATATGCTTCATTTTTAGAACTAAAATCTCAAATGAGCTGTCAAAATGGATGGATGACATGGATGTAAGGCACATGCATCATAGTGGGTCATGTCTTATAATCAGGATCCACCGAGACCATACCCTTCACATGGTGTGGTGGGGCACATGTGAGTTTTTGGAATGAGGTGTAGGTTTTAAGTATAGATTTCAAGCATAGGATATTAAATCTTTAGATGAACTATCTAAATTAGGGCCATAGATCAAACGATTTGATTTAGTTTAACATACTAAGATGCTTACACCTTCTTAATCCTAATCGCCTCTATGGTAGATTCCCATCAAGTTTCACAAGAGTTATGGCGCTCCAGTACTCATAGGTCATGAAATCCCACTATGCGTGAGTGTATGGATGGATGTGAGGTGCGAGTGTAAAAATTCAAAGAAAAACAAATTAAAACAAAAAATAAAAATAAAAAAAATTGGACCTTCTTATCAGCTTCTTATAATTAAGCGCATGCCCAAGGCACTTGTTGGAACCACTACAAGAAAGTACACCTGTAGCCTCAATCTTTTAGCCCTGGTTCAAAAAAATGAGGCTAAATGTGCTTTTTAGCCTCGGTTGTAAAGGAACTGAGGTTAAAAGTTCATTTTTTGCCTCGGTTGGTGAGAAACTGAGGTTAATGACTTTTGCACCTTCTTACCAGATTCTTATAAGAACATGTGATATTTTTACATATTTGTATTCTTTAATAATGATAAAGTTTTACTTACACTTATAATATTATTCTTTTATTATTTATTATATATATATATATATGTGTATATATATATATATATTATATATATATATATATATATATGGAGTTGAGTCAATTTAAGACATGTTCGAGTCTTTAAATTGACCCAACCCTAGACATTTTAGTCGAGTTTTGAGCTTTTGAACATGAGCCTGTTACACAAACTTTCAGAGATATCCGGGGATGGACCTACTTTTATAAACAGAAAAAACCATAAACACAATGCATTCTGGTCCAACCACTCCATAGTTGTAGCGTCTTGATTTCATGTAGTCAATTATACGCACGCCTAGACATATATATATTTATCTCATAAAGAATACAGTGAAAACTTAAACATAATGAATCAGTATAAATGGTAGAAGTAATTAAATTCCGGGGACGGAAATTTGTTTAAAGGGGTAAATTGTAACACTTCAAACTTTTCCAGACCCCAGTATAAAAAGTTCTCGAGTATTACAATCAAATTTAATTTAGTATATACATGTGTATGTCACCAATTTAGCGTATCTTAACCTTACATCTATTCCCTAGCCTGAATTTAATTGTTGGAAATAATCTCCATCCATAGTTTAAGTCATCCAACCATTGATTTTTAGGACAAGATCATCATATATCCAAGTATTCTTACTTGTTCATCATAACCAACCATTCAATCAACTATTCACCACTAGGTAAATATATTTGACCGTCCACTTTGAGTTTGGACCACTAGATCATGGTAAACTAACTACCTGATCGCTACATCTACTCGTACACGTATCAATTCGAGATGTTAATCCATTCATCTTATTCACCACCTATGAATATGCTTAACCCACCATCAAGGCTACAATTTGAGGAACTTACACATGTGAACAAGTCACTTGAATCTAGCAGTATACATATTCTACCTCTTGATCATTCCAAAAACCTACTTGTGTTCATCCGTTTATAAAACCGATAGTACAACCACCTACATATATGATCAGAGTACTAATAATCAAGTTTTCCTATTTTTTACATGTCATTTGACTATTCATCATATTTTGGATCCGCCAAATGGGCCGCCTAAATTCAGAATAAACTGCTCAATTCGAAGATCGTAAGGTATATACCACAAATACCGGCTAACTTCTCGATTAGATATTGAAAGCGTTGATTAGACCTCGGGGCGGTATAACCTCATAAAAAGGCATCTTGGTTATCTATAAGCGATAAAGACCCAAAATGGGGTGATGGAAAGAGAATGAAAAGTAAAGAATCACTGTCAAATTTTAATACGTTTGGATTGTGTAGTCCGACGTTACGAACAATGGAAGTTAGAGAAATAAAAGATGTAAAAATCATAAATACTTAATGCCATTAAATTATACCCTTGAATTCTAGATCACATAGTTCTCATGATTTGTTTCATGTGAAACCCATTTATCATAATTTATCTATACTCGTTAAATTTTAGCCCTTAGATCATTGTAAAAGTGACCCAATTGACAAATTAACCCATTAACTGTTGATTTTAGTGTCCATCGAGTGAAGAAAGCTCATAGGTAGTCGTAGTAGGATATTTCCCTTCATATGAACGTCTTAGATTTTCTATCATATATACCAAGTGTGAAATATGAGCACCCTACTTTAGTAAGCTTTTCCTTAACAGCGAAGTTATCTGTTTTATGCTTATCAACTCCTTTTAAATCTAGAGATTCCAATTGACCCACTTTACACAACAACATCAATTTTACTCAAATTTGGACCAAAATTTGGCCTCATATGACTACGATATCATACAAAATTTGGACTCCGATCTATGATCCTACACCATGGAATGATGACCGTTTTGACTCAAATTCCTTCATTTTGGTGTAAAAGGTGAAATTTCAGATTTAGACTTTTTTCCACCATCGATCAACCACCAAATTTTATCCAATCATTTGCTTATCCTTAATACACATTTTATCCAAAATTGGGCCCTAATCATTATGCATGGATTGTTAATTGAGATCAAGACCATTTTGAACACCCGCTAGGAGAATTTCCAAGGTAGGTCAATCTAAATTTTGGATCACTAAGAAAATCATATACCTCAGCTCTATTCGACGATCCCGACACAAAAGGGGTGTGGGTCCCTTCTACACTCACACACTACCTCCTAATGTCCAGGGAGGATAGAGAGAGAGAGAGAGAGAGAGAGAGAGAGAGAGAGAGAGAGAGAGAGAAAGAAAAAAGAGAAGCTTAAACACCCACCATCCTCTTCCTTCTCCACACGTGTGGTGTCTCCCTCTTCCTCAAGCGAAGTCGTGATTCATGTAGAAGCTTTCCTACATCGAGATCTACCTAATGTTTAGATCTAAGGCTAAGGTGAGGGATTCCTTTAAGCGTACGCTAATTCGAGTTGATATGATTTATCCTATTTTTGCATACTTTCATATTACTGTGATTTTTCATACAATTGATTGATTGACCATTATGAATTATTTATCCTTTTAGAAATTATGGTTAAGATATGATTTTAATTATGCATGATTTTTATGAATTTATGTGGGGTGATGGATACAAGCCTTGCCCTTTGCCAATTTTGAGTGCAACGCGTGTTTTTACTATATATTAAGTTGGTCTTTTGCTCATCTCTCATTATTTTGTTGAGTTAGCCTATTTGTTACTCTTTTTTTTTTTTTTTTTATTATTAAGTTAGCTTATTACTACTCTTCTCCTTTATTAGGTTAGCCTTGTGCTACATTCCTTTATGGCTTGAGCATGTGTCTTGGAATTTCAAAACTCCCATGGTTCGATTTATTTTTCCATTGATGCAAGTGATGTGTTGGAGGTCTCACATCTAGTGATTCATATATTTTATCGTCGACGTAATGCGCTCTGGTAGTGACCCTCTTAGTCGACACGTAATTTCATGGATTTCAAGTTGTGGTGCACAAATCGACGTAAGTAAACTGTCATGCGTATTACATCACTTCCGGGATTGGATGTCGTAAATAGTTGCTCCATGAACAAATCGTGTAACGTAATTCATATGATCAGTGTGTTGTGTCATCTTGAGGTGTAAGGCCCGTATCATAGACCGTACCGTTCCGTAGACTTCTACGGTCCCTCCGATTGAATTTTGGCAACCCTCGACCCTTATCCGACGTTTGCGCGTGATCTTAAACCGAGTCTCGCATGTTAGGGTCGGCTTGACCCGAAACTTGTATCTTAGCGACTTCGCCGTCACCGCGGTTCCAACGCCGCGACTCACGCACTGATCCGATACCCAGGCTAGAAGATGTAGGCTCGCGTTCATTTCGAAAAAACGCCGCATGTTGTAGACTTCAAGGGAATCTTTATAACATGTCCCATCAATCAATCAATCAATCAATGTCAAGTACAAGCCATACCCCAAGTACAACAACCCATCCCTCCTTTTCCACAAGTCAACCCTCTCTCTCCCCTACCCATCCCTCTTCTACACAATTTCCAACTATGCCCATGCTTCCCCATCTCCTTTCCTTACACTCACCATTCCATCCATCCCTTTTATTCATTATTTTTCTCTTTCTCCCATTTCTTAAAACACTCTCCCAAGCAACAAAAAAAATCTAACGTCCAAACTATCCAAGTTTCCAAGAGCAACTCAAGTGTGGCCTACGCTCTCATCTCTCATCCCCACCATCAAAACCCCATCAACCACAATCAAAAGTGACGGCAAGGAGCATAGGAGTCCAAGGGATCAAAGAAGAGTGCAATAGGTGGGTGATCCACCGTTAAATTTCTTTTTTTGGGACCACATGTGGTGGGACCCGTTTGAAGCATACAATGTAAGAAATTGAGGGCCCATAGTGGCGAGGTCCCTTCTCTCTCTCTCTTTCTCTCCCTCTCCCTCTGTCTCTATCCGTTTTGATGAAGTGGGCCCCACTAATTTATGTTCTATTGGACAGTGGGACTCCACTGTGGAGTGCTCACCAGATCCATAGCTTAACTGGCAGACCGAGTGGAGATACCTCGTTTCAGCACTGGAGGTCTTGGTGTCGATCCCTAGCAAGGGTGACTATCATGGAGTGTGTGTGCTGACGTCACCAAGCTGGTGAATGTGGACCCCACCACATAATGCATGTGTTGCATCAAACCGTCCATGCATGTGAGGCCCACCATCAGTCGTCCGTCCAGCGTCCAAAGACGTTGGATGTGAACTGGAAACAAAAAAGAAATATTAGCTTGATTCCAAACTTTTGGGTGGGCTGATCCTACAGGCCCCACCTTGATGTATGTACTTAATCCAAGCCATCCATCCTTTTCCGCAGATCATTTTAGGCGTTGAGCCAAAAAATGAACTTAATCTGATTTCCTGGCGGGCCATAGCATAGAAAATAATATTTTTGCCATTGAAATAAACCATGATGTTTCTGTACACCAAAACCCATCGAATATTGGGCTTGATGGGTTTGTATTGAGCCATAGAAACCAGTGACTGGGTCAGATTTCCCTGATGCAGGCCCCACCTATGAAAAACCACAGGAAAAAAATATATAATAAAAAATAAATATGTAGCAGGACGCTGCTGCTGCCAGAGGGCGTGTAGGCAACACCTGCTATGCTGGCGGGCGGACGGATGGACGGGCAGGACCCACGGTCCCAGCCGTGGGCCCCACCATGATGTGTCGACCATCACCACCATGCATTTGTTGGGTCTCCTTTGGGATAGTGGGCCCCTCAAAAATCAGCCTTATGTGGAGCACGGGTGGCCCACATGGCAGGAAACGATGGATTGAACGTCTACCATTAAAACCCTTTTTGGGTCAAAAGTTTTGGATCATATGAAATTTATTTTCCTCTTCGCCCTAGGTCTGTGTGACCTTATCCACGGGTTGGGTGGAAAATAAACATTATGGTGGGCCCCAGGTCTGTGTGACCTTATCCACATGTTGGGTGGAAAATAAACATTATGGTAGGCCCCACATGGGACCCACTGATGTATGTATTATATCCACACCTTTCATCAATGTGGACCTCCACCATGAGGTATGTGACTTATCTATGTCGTTCATCCCTATGGGACCCACCATAATGCATGTGTTGCATCCAAACCGTCCAACCATTTTTTTTGAAAGCTAATTTTGCTTGAGACTAAAAATAAGATAGATCTAGGATCAGGTGGACCACATTATAGGAACTAGTGGGTTTGAACGTCCACCATTAAAAACTCTTGGGGCTACCAAGTTTGTGCCAAAATGATATTTGTTTTTCCTCTAGATCTAGGCCTTTATGACCTTATGAATAGGCATGATGGGAAATAAACCCTATGAGGGGACCCATTGGAATTTAATCGTGGAAAATCGATATCTCCACTGATAGTTATTGTATGGTCTAGTTGATCTTTTGATATGATTCATTTTATATATATATTGATTTTTAAAAAAAATAGATGAGTTGGGTTTGACCTATTTGAACTCGGCCCATTCAACTCGGCCCATTCGACTTGGCCCAGTTGATTCTGCCCTTTATTTCGGCCCATTTAATTAGGCCCGATATGATATATGAGGTCCGATGTTGAGGCCCACCTGGATATATATGAGGCCCATGTGATGCGGCCCATTTGATGTATTTAGAGCCCTTAGGTCGAGGCTCAACAAGATATACATAAGGCCCATTGCAATGTGTGATTCCACATGGTTTATGTAACGATGTTTTGGCGGCCATGCCTTAGGAGCAATGATGGTTTGATGTCCACATTGTAAGGATGATGTTAGTTAAATGCTCACATTGTCACTCTCCCTAAGGCCCATTGATAGGCCCATACTTGCATTGTGTAGGCCGTTTAGGCCCATCTTCATTATGAGCAGAGTCCATTACATATTCAGTATGATTCCATGATTCTTGCTCATACACATCATATGTATAATTGATATGAGGAGTGACTGATCATAGCATATGCCTTTGGGCATTTGTTTATGGGGTCCTTGATAGGCGGAGTTGCCCTACATGAGCGTGCGGTGTGCGCAGGATTACTGCATGACTGGTAGTGTGATTCATGCACTTCGTATTTATATGACATGATTATTGCACGCCCTAGCGACATCAGGGCTGTGACCTCCATAGGCACATCGTGAATGGCAGGATCAAACACCGAAAATACTATATCTAGCATCGGGGCACCATAAATGTCCCTGGGTGAAAATTTTTAAACTTGATGGTACCAGAGGATGACTCCAACGTCGAGATCGAGTGGATATATGAGTGCACAATGGCCGAATACCAGGAGGTGGCGTCTCCCACTGTGTCATGCTCGGTTGAAAAGGGGTGTGGCCTTACTCGCCCGAGGGTAGGGAGCATTACGAGGATGAGTTTGACCAGCTCGTGAATGGGTCCGCTATCGCCATGCCGGATAGGTATTGGTATACTATTGGCCAGGCGGATAGTGAGGTTTCTTACGCTCACTTGGACTATACAGCTGGGAGAGGGGCAGTGCCACTTGGAGTATACTAAACCACGGTGATTATCCAGAATGGGAACTGTACTGATATTTGATGAGCTTTATGAGGACTGGTATGCTTGAGTTGCATCATGCATCGCATGGTCTTGATATGGCCGATAACATTCATATCTTGCACCGCATAGCCTTGGTATGGTTGCTTGCATTCATGTACTCATCAGCATGATTCTGCATTACTCTAACCTTGCATTCTGAGCACGCTCATATTGTGCACACACTTATACCACCCTCTAAACTTTCTATAAACTTATGCACGATTAATGCTTGTAAGTGACGCTAGGACGCAGCTATAGCCTCACCGCAATTGGAGTGTGCAGTCAAGCTTCTAGAGTTTTTGTTACTTTCATTATATTGTATTTCCCTTCATACGCATTGTACTCAAAGTTTTTTATCATAGTAGATTTTGTGATGGTATTCTTATGGTTACTGTTCATGGGTTATGCTTATGGCTATACTTATTACAAATCAAATTGATATTAAAAATCCTCCTTGTAGGATCCCAAGATCGGAACCTGGTAAATGGGTGCCGGGAGCAGAGAATGGGGCTCTACGGAGGCTGTCGGCACCGGATTCGGCGATCAGGAATTTTGTGACATTAGTTTCTGAGTTCGGGGCGTGACATGAGGTGTTCACATAAATCAATGGTAGCGTTGGACACACCAGCGAATCTCCGTAGTGTGAGAATGCGGGGTGAGTCGGGTTTTCTATGAATTATATTCTACATTGTGATGATCACTACGTATGATGGACTGCACACACTTTGCTAGGCATGCATTCATATATATATTGGTTGCGCATATCGATACCACTCGTAGTGGTGGAGTACGAGACGTATCAAAACCCTCATATTATTCTTATGAATCTCTTGAATTATTATTAATCTTAAAAGATAACCATCACTATGAGTAGGGCATTGATCATCTTCAACCATACAGATGATGCAAGTGATGTACAGATTGAAGATATGGATGATGATCTCTCTACGAAAGATTATTCTGAATAAAGGAGGAGATAGCTTTATGTTTAGTTTTATTTATTTTCCGTTACGCACTTTGAATAATGTAATAAACTCTTATTTGAGAGGGCATTAGAAAGTTAGTTGAATTTTATGTCTTGATGAAATAATAAGCACAAATGATTTTATTCTTGTGAATGTGTACCTTCGTGAAGGTAACTGAATGTGATCTAAATGAAAAATGAAAAAAAATGTGCGATTTTAAAACATCCAATTATTACTTTATTAACACTGGAAATTTTTAGGCAAGAGTATGTAGTCGTGCTGCGAAAACTTAGGATATTACAATAGTCCCCTCACAAAATTAATGTTTGTCACCTGATGATGACAATAAGATATGATCCACCGGTGGGCCAACCAATCAACATTTGGCTGAGTTGACCCGGTGACCAAGCAACCTAGCCTCATTTTGTAAATTATAAGAAGTTTTAATTAAATTTTAGGGTGGCCATTATAAATTCATGAAATTGTTGGTCGCTCGATTTGTTTTCTATTTTGCGGGCATACTAGAATAGATACAATGGCTCAATCTAAACCGATCAACTTTGATCCAAAGCACCAAAATAAGCAGATATGACCAAATTCTGAGAAGATCGGTCACTTACTCGACCACTTGTAGAATTTGATAATGATTAGGTGATATTCAGAGGATGGGTTCTTCTTCTGAAGATAGGTTACCTTGTGCCTTCTATAAGAAACGACTTTCAGAATACCGGTGCAAATCATACAAAAGGAAAAACTAACAATTGGTCACTAGGTGCAACTGCAAGAATGCGTCTCTTAAAAAATTACTTGATATTGGATAAAGAACAAATCTAGCGTATGAGCGTAGACTTGGATTACAACTAAAGATTATAGGTAAGAATTACTGTTACTCCTAAGATAAGCTAAGATAAAAGATGGATCGCCATTATAAATTCATGATATATCCATTCCAGTAGTCAAGTGCGCCTGATCCAATGTTTAACATTGAACACAAAAACTAGGCCATTCCAAAACTCAGGTGAGCCACCTTAAATGCAAGGAGGTAGGACACCCACCCACTAATACCATTAATTAAGATTGTTTGTGAGGCCAACATAGTGTGTGTATGCCAATCAATTCAATAATTAGACACACCCACCACATAAATGCACACCCTAAACATTAGCCATTCTAAAACTTAGGTGGGTGCCATCACATTAGTTTAGATATTTTAGTCATCATTATACATTTATCTTTGATGTGTCCCGGCGAGAGTTCTGAATTGTTTTTTTTTTTTTCGTGTATATCATGTTTGAAATAATTATTTTAATCAGAAAATCCTGACCATTCCATCTATGCATAGAAAAGTTAATGGTTATAAAAAGATAAATCCAATTTGAAGGATGGGATCATGCAATCCATGTGATTTTCTCATACGCCCGCCAAATGTCCACCGAACCTAATTGATATTGTGGATCACCGGATTGAATGTGAAGAATTATAGGGTAAGAAATGAAGTTTGGTGAATATTTCTTTTGATTTTCTTTATATAAAAATTATTTATAATGTAATGAATTTATAGAGTAGAAAGGGAATCAATTTCCTAATAAGATCCCTAATCTAGATAACAAAAATGAAATTTAAAGGAAACAGATTTTACAATTTGCTTAATATAAAAAATTTGATTGAAGGACAAAATTGGGCTAAAAAAGGGACGGATGACCCAGATGCACGTGTTAGAGATTGGAGCCAAGAGGATGAGAAATTTGCATTACAGTTGGTGCAAAGGTTGATGATGGGATGTAATGTTGGAGTCCATCTCGTACTTTACCCACTCTAATAAGCCTCCACGATGACAAATAATAAAAACACATAAGGTTGGAAAAATGGCTGCACATGCAATTTTATTTGTTTTTTTTTTTTTTTTTTTGGGGGGGGGGGGGGGGGGGGGGGGGGGGTGGGGGGGGGCTACTACTACTAACCAAAAATTAAAATGGAAGTTTGGAACATAAAGAACATCATGCAGCTGACATGGTTAATCAGGAGAAGTCCTCCATGTCTAGTACATCACGAATGTTATTACAGAGGGCACGCACGCTTGTTGAAGGGCTCGCTCTGGGGGTTAATCTCGTGTACTCAAAAATCGTGATAGAAAGTGACTCCAAGGTGGTAATTGACATGGTTCATTAGGGGAAGCCCTCCATCTGGTCGCTTTGGTACTGGGGGCCCGTGCCAACAATCTTAAAAGAGCAGATGATCTGAAATTTTCATATGCACCTAGGGAAGTAAATAGTGTTGCTAATGCTTTAGCTAGACAAGGCAGCAAGTCGTAGGCTTACAAAATTTATTGGGATGCATTGGTGCTGCCTATCGCAACTCATGGTGCTTTGTTTTTAGACCGGGTGGGACTGGGGAGTGTAAAAAGGAAGTTCTTATAGGTTGTAGAAATATAATAGGAGGCTTGACTTTTATTTTTGAGCTGACGAGCCTCCCGAAACCATCTCCTTTCCTTGTACAGTCTCTATTCCATTTGTGAATAAAATACTTAATTTTGTTTTAAAAATTAAATGTTATTTAAAAAAGACATCATGTAGGGAAGAATTTTGAGATAAATGAACAAAGCCAACACGAGTAATAAAATAGATCACCATTGGGCAACTTCACAAGTTGACCATTAGGTGTACATGTGAAGCCTATAAGAGAATGGGTGCCATATGCTTTGATGATCCAATGCATATGATCAATGTAGAAGGTGAGGAAGATGAAATAGGAGAAATATCAACAAGATTTGAAGTACACGGAGTGTTATCACAGTGTCAAAACAGCAAATGAAGGACGAATTTTGCCCTTGTTGCAAAATTTACTTGGTTTTACGATGGTTAACAACTATTGTTAAATTTGTGACTGTCATTGATAATTTGGTGGCATTTTGTGACGGTAAAAAACCGTCGCTAGTTTCAAAAGAGCGACGGTCTCAGGCCATTGTGCATTAGTGATGGCTATAAACCATACCAATCAATAACAACGGTTTAGCCATCGCAAATGCTTTCATAAGCGACGGTCCCGGGATGTCGCAATTCCCACTTAAAAATGAAGCTTATGTTGCTTTTCTATTTCCATTTTTATCCCTCTCCATCCCTCCCTCTTAATCGCTCTCTCTCGCACTCAATTGTTGCGTAGCATGCCAACAATGCTACTGAACCAAGATCCAATCTCCGGACTCACCCATAAAATGATATACAAAAAGAAATATAATCTAGAAAAAGAATCAAAGCACTCCAAAAAAACTACAAGATATGATATACGTGGAAAAACCCCAACAACGGTAAAAAACCACGGGTGCAAACTTCCACTATGAAGAAAATGAGATTACAAGCAATATACTAACCCCTTGCCCTTGGATGTATAGAAAAAACCCTTTGCATACACCTTAGAATACTTTTTCCATCTCCCAGAATAACCTTAGGACCCCTATTTATAGTTTAGGTAACTTCCCTTCCGCACTCTTGCAAAACTGCCTCAGATTTACGCATGTTGAGGCATAAAATAAGAGAAGAATTGAAGAAGCGAAAGATCAAGGCATTTAGGAAAAGGTTGGAAGAAATGAACAAAGAATTAATTCTGCGAACACTTTGCGCTGGACCGCACAAAGTATATTGATTGCGCGGAATCGCGCAAAGTATATCAATTACGCGGAATCGCGCAAAGAATATCATTTGCCCATGTCCGCGCAAAGCATATAACAGTGACGTAAAAATGGCTGCGAGTTATTTTGTCCCACATCGCCCAAGTAAGAGTTTTACAGCTGTGAAATGCCTATAAATACCCCGCTCTCTCTCTAAAAAGGGATTCGAAGATTCCGGAGTGAAAGAAGAACGAAGGAGAAGACTGAAGGTGCGGAGCATCGGGCTCCAGCAGATTGTGCGGACCCGCCCAAACGAGCATTAGGCTCTTATAGTTTGTGCGGACCCGCGGTTTGCGCGGGACCGCGCAAACCGACTGCCCTGCAGTCTATAACAGCAATGGGCTGTTATGCTGTTGAAATGGCCGGAGTCTTCAAATCTTCAAGTTCTTCCTATTCAATAGAGAATGAAGAGTCATCGATAGAAAGTCGTATTTCTCCTAAGTCTCAGGAGATGACTGAAATAGCGCCAGAATGCTGCCGGAATCTCTATTTTTCTTGAAGATTGTTGGTCGATTCGTCAATTCCTCCTAAGTCCTAGGGGATGATTCGGATCATTGCCGTTATGTTGCCGAAATTTACATTTAACTATGACAGCTAAACTTATAATGAATTCTTTGTAATCTATCTTAGAATCATGGGATATCCGAGGATGTAAATGAATTCAGAATCAATAAAATGTGATGATTGTCTTTATACTTTTCCATTGTTATGTCTGAATAATTAGTTTCCCCAAACTAATACATTTGTTTCCTTGTCGAAACAAAATGGCGACTCCACTGGGGATATCTTTATCTTATTTAAACAGTAACGTTGGGGAAAGTTGTAAGACTCTTATCACTTTTTGGCGTCTCTTAGACGCCAAAATGGCGACTCTCAGTGGGAACATCCTCCCCTTCATCTCTAAGATAGCTTACTTAATCTCTCGCATACTAACTTCACGTATGTTTCTGTTTCGAAGGTACCCAAATTCAATTACATAATACTACTGATGGCTAACGCTGCAAGGAAAGTGAACTTCCGCTTCATCCCCGCTGGGTTCATAGTCGAATACGCGCCAAGCTGAACTCCCGAGCATACGAATGCATGCACCACAAACAGGTGCAGAGTGACACAAGTAACAGCGGGAGTCATTTCCGTCTCACCTCAACCACAGGAAAGTGACGGGGACTGGACTGTGGTCTTGTCTAGGAAGACAAAAGCAAAGAACTTAAAGAACCGCAAGGCAAACTTATTTGTACCAAGAGCTGAGGGATCAATCACGCGCAGTATAGCAAGGAGAAAACCCGAGCTCACTCCTCCTGCGATATACCCCGAACAAGCAGCTCTACAGTTCGCGTCGTGCAATTTTCTGGCTCTGATCACCCCAAGGACCAAATGGACAGAAGCACAGAAAGGTAAAACACTGATGATAGGATCACCGATGCCTGTATCACCATTGACAAGTTCGCCCATAACTGTATCGCCCCGATCGATCCACAGCACGGGAAGCGCACAAAAGTCGAACGAGACTCCGATCTTTCCTCTCTTTATAAGCCTTGTTACATCAATGTACTCTCGTCTTATCCCAACAATGGCCTCGACAAACAGTAAAGGAGCCACAATGTACATGGCAGAGACGGGTCAAGAAAACAGGCTAACTACTGAAGAACGTGTTGACCAAATGGCATAGGTGCAAAGAGCGCTAATGGACGAATGCCGGAACCTCAGAGAAGCTCTGGCAACTCTGGCGCATAACGTAGCTCAGATATCTGCTCCACCTATGATGGGAGCGACAAATGGACAGGAGAGCCAACCTGAAGGTTCCCGTCCACAGGGGATAGGATCGCGAGGGTCCGTTCCAGTAACAAGAGCTATAACACAGGATGACGTATGGCAAGTCGTCAAAGAAGCAGTTAGAATAGAGAGAGAGCACGCGAATACCAGCTGTTTCAGGTACCGAATGTCGTACCCGAGAGAAGTAGAAGACGTCCCTTTTTCGGCTAATTTCAAGCATCCGGACTTTCAGAAGTTTAATGGAGAAGGGTCACCTGAAGAGCACCTAATGCACTTCATTACCAGCATGGGGAATTTCTCCACGATACCTCAATACTGCTTACGATTATTGGGATCATCATTGACAAGTAAAGCTTTCCGATGGTATTCAAATTTAGCTCCAGGATCTATACGCACATGGGAGGAAATGCAAGACGCTTTCATGTCAAACTTCTTCTCGTCAGAGCGCGATGTTAGCATCACGGAATTAGCTTCAGTACGACAGCAAGAAGGAGAACCAGTCGAAAAGTTAATAGACAGATGGAAAACACTGGGGGCATCGTGTAGACAGTTGCCTGAAAAAAAGGAACAGGTCAAGATGTGTTTGAACTCTATGAAAACAGGAATCGCGTTCGGACTCACCACCGCCGATATCGGAACCTTTCGCGATTTGGCTACCAAAGCCCATGCATTGGAATTAATGACTCGTAAGATGCCAACGTTTCATCATGAAACTGTCAGGAGGATACCTGGCGGAACGACCGTCAATACAATCGATCGGGATAAGAAAAATCAAGATGCGAGGGGCTCAAGAGACAAAAGGTCGGAAGGAAAAGAAGGCTGGAATCAATCAAGGGATAGATACGGCGGAAAAATGCTCAGAATGCTCGATTCTCACGAAGGATTTGAATTCGACAAAGAAGACGTAGTTCCTATGATGTAGCAGTTATTAAAAGCTGACACCCTCGAATTACCAGAACCCAAGTGCCCTAAAGATGTGACGAAGACCCGGGAAAGAAACTTTTGTCATTATCATCGCCTAGTGGGACATCCGATGGAGAATTGCTATACGTTGAAGTGCATCATACAACGAATGATAAATAGGGGCAAAATAATAACCAGCGAAAGCAAAGAAAAGAGTATGAGGGCGACAGTAAACGTGTTTTCAGTCCAAGAAAAAGCCCGAAATAAAAGAGAAAGAAAATCGAAAGTCAATAAAGAATACCGCAATGATTACGTTGCGATCAGGGAAGCAGGTAACAAGTCCGCTGAAGCAAAAATAAAAATTGCGAGGAAAGAAGTCACTGAAAGACAAAAAAGCGGGGATGGAAGTAAAAAGGAGAACGGAGCGATGAAAGTGGCTTATGACGTAGTTAGTCACTTGAAGGGCATACCGGCATGTTTAAGCATCTATGATGCACTCAAGTTATCAGAAGAGTTTCGACAGAGTTTGATCCAAGCGCTGTCTGATCACAATGTGAGAGAAGCTTTATTGATAGAAATGAAACATGAAAGACACAATGAACGGGCAAATTGTCTACCAGTAATCTCTTTCTCTGATGATGATTTGATTGGTGAAGCAGAACATAACAGACCGTTAATGATATAAGGGTATATTTGTGAAAAGAAGATAAAACGGATCATGATAGACAATGGGTTCGCAGTGAATCTTTTGCCACTCTCCATGATAAACAAATTGGGCTATCGCCGTTTTGATTTACGCCCCAGCGGAATGATGATACAGGGGTTCAATCAAGATGGACAATGCGCACTCGGTAAGATTACAGTGACATTGGAAGTGGGAGAATTAATTACTAATGTTGTATGTCACGTTATAAATGTTGTGGCAACGTATAACCTTCTCTTGGGAAGGCCGTGGATACATCAGTACAGTATTGTACCCTCTACTCTACACCAATGCTTCAAATACTGTAAGGACGAAATGCAATGCAAGGTGATGGCTGACGCAAAACCATATATGGAAGCTGAGTCTTTCTTCGCGGATGCCAGCTATTATAAAGGTTTCTCCGAATAGGTGGAAAATGATGATGAAGAGAAAGTCTTAAAAGACGTCCAAATAAACAATGTTAGAGAAGAAAGGGCGGAATCTTCCATGACTGCAGAAGCAAGAAAGAAATTCTATTTTGTACCCAAGCATCTGAGAGAACCGGGGCAGCCGCCGTTGACATTGTTATCGACAAAACAACTGAAAATCTTACAGTCCAATTATACGATGCCCTTACCCAATATTGAAAGGTGTAAGCCATTTATAGTCGCTCCAGGAAGATTTCAAGTCAGGGCTAGTACTAAATATCCTGAGCCGATAGAATTCTATGTCGCAGCGAAAACAAGGATGAGATCACAAGCAATGTGTATCACGGAGAGTTAACACTGCAAAATTTGAAAAAGTACAGTGCAGTAAGCAAGAAAATCATGAGAAATATGGGTTTTAATTGTAACAAACCCACTGGACTGAATCATGGGAAAAGAATTCAAATCCCTCTCGGGGTTGACCAGGAAAAGCGAAAAAAATTCCAGGGGCTAAGAGTAGAGTCGTCAGTGAATATGGTATCAGTAAATATGACTTCGGCCGCACAAATACCAGAACAAGATCCTAAAGTAGTCGAGTATCCTGAAACAACTCTAAAACAAATAGAAGACGGGGGGCAACCAATAATAGATGGCTTGCGATAAATAAATTTGGGAACAGAGGAAGAGACGAGGAATACATTCATTAGCGTCAGCCTTTCTGAAAAGGAATTCGAGAAATATGGCCAACTTCTCAAAGAAAATAAAGACGTCTTCGCCTGGACATATGAAGAGATGTCGGGACTGGAACCCTCCGTAACGATGCATCGATTAAACATCTCCAAAGAAAAGAAACCAGTAAAGCAAACACAAAGGCGCTTTCACCCAGACCTGATTCCGTTAATTGAAGAGGAGGTAAACAAACAGATAAAGGTTGGATTCATCAGGGAAGTTAAATATCCCAAGTGGATATCAAACATCGTTCCTGTGAAAAAGAAGAACGGGTAGATCAGAGTATGTATTGACTTCAGAGATTTGAACGAAGCATGTCCAAAGGACGACTTCCCTCTCTCGATAACAGAGTTATTGATCGATAGTACTACTCAGTATGCTATTATGTCTTTTATGGATGGTTACGCAGGTTATAATCAAATCAGGATGGCGCCCGAAGATGAAGAGGCGACGACATTCAGAACACCGCTCGGGATTTACTGTTACAAATTTATGCCTTTTGGTCTTAAAAATGTCGGGGCAACATATCAAAGGGCGATGGAAAATATCTTTCAAGATATGATGCATAAACATGTTGAATGCTACGTTGACGACCTGGTGGTTAGGTCAGGAGATCATCAAGAACACCGTGAACATTTGGCAGCAGTCTTCCGTCGACTCAGAAAGAAACAATTAAAGATGAACCCAGCTAAGTGTGCATTCGGGGTATCTTCAGGCAAATTTCTTGGCTTTGTTGTACGGCATAGAGGCATCGAGATCGATCCAGGAAAAATTAAGGCTATTCAAAATATGCCGCCACCAACAACGCTAAAGGAATTGAAAAGTTTACAAGGAAAACTGCCGTACATTCGCCGTTTCAAACCTCGTAGGAAGGTGTCAGCCATTTTCTCGGCTAATGAAAAAAGATACATAATTTGTGTGGGATCACGCCTGTCAGAATGCATTTGATTCAATTAAGGAATTGCTGAAACAACCGCCAGTGTTAACAGCTCCAGTGAGAGGTAAGCCGCTCATCTTGTATACATCTGCAGCTACAAATTCTTTGGGTGCTTTGTTGGCACATGTAAATGAAGCCGGAAGGAGACTGCTCTTTATTATTTAAGCCAAACATTGATGGGGGCAGAATGCAATTATTCCTCGATCGAGAAAGAATGTTTGGCGTTGATATTCGCTATACAAAAGTGTAACATCCCGGATTTTTTGCCAACCTGGAATAAGACGTCCTTAGGCAATGGGTCGATCCTAATACCTTATTAACTTGTTAAAACTCAGTCCCAAAGGCTAAAATCGCTTGTGAACCCATTTCTTTCACAAATCCCACCCTTCACCACCTTGTTCTTTCAAATTTTCTAAGCACTTTCATCCTAGACACTATCTTAAACTAGCTAAGTAGTATAACTTGGATCACTTTATATACAAACTACAAAGGCCCAGGTACCACCTCAGATAGAAATTACTCAGGACTAAATCCTTTAGAAATTAGGCGAGAATTAGCCAGTGTTAAACTAGAGTACCTGTGACCACTTTAAATACGATCTGCAAGACCCAAAACTTGCAGAATCATTTACGCTAGGTTACCCTAAAATCTAGGATCAATCTCATTGCCCGGCTGTTCTCGGGAGCATCTCGAAACTCTGTATCAGATCTGGACTGCACGTCGGAAGTCCGATTAACACAAAGTTAAGGAATTAGGACCACCTTGCTGGGCTTGACAACTATCTCGGAAATCAAATCCAGACAGTGTCCCACAGCTGTTCGCTTGAGTCCGGAGCGAGAGAGTGTGAAAACACTTGTTTTCTTTACAAAATAAATATCTTGAATAGTAATTTGGCACGTGTTGCTTGCAGATCAATTTTAAGCAACCAGACCTTCAGAATCAGACCAAATTACACCCTCGGATTAGGAGAAATTTCATACACATTTACATGTACTCGGAATCTCCGATCGAGATCCGCTGACCGTTGAACTAAAACTGGTCCGCCACGCGTGATCTGGAATCCCGACTGAAACGAAAACTTAACTCCACCTAGATCCGGTGTCGGTGAGCTTAAGTCCGACTTTTGGCTCAAGGAGGCCAGCCAGAAGTCCTTCGTTGAGATGAAACAGGTCCGCTTTGGTTATAACCTAAGTATACTTTGACCTGGAGTCTATTTCGGTGAGTTTTTAGGCTATATAAGGACCTTAAACCCTCTCTACGAATTTGAGAGAAACCCTAAAGAGAGAGAAGAGAGAAAAGATAGAGAAAGTGTGGGAGCAGTGGGAGAACCTCCCTGCCACTCTTCCCTGCCGCTATACGAGCTTCACCACTCCATCCTAATTGCTTTTTCGGCGATTCCAGCTCTGTTTCTAGGTAAGAAACCCTAACTCTAATCTGATTTGGGGCTTGAGTGGTTGTAGGTTATGAAATAGCTAACCTATGTTGTTCTATAGGTTGCCAAACTGCCGAGATGAAAGCTTAGCAAACCTATCGACTTCGTTACAATTCTACGACAAAAGGTGCGGACTTTAGGTGTATAGGTTATGGTTTTCAACGATTTCAATGTCAGATAATGATAGATTCATGATCTGCATACAATTGCACATGTACAAAGTGTTGTCTGTTTTCCGTTTCGATTAAAGATGAAGAATATGGAATTTTACATACTCTAGGTATTTGTAGAAAGTACCGTATACATATAAATTTTAGAAATGTGTTTGCCATGATTATTTGCTGTATTAATATATTATATATGAATAAAATACTTGTTTGGCGAAAGGGTTCGCCCTAATACATGTTTTTGCTAATATACACTATGTATGTTAAAATAGTGTATTCTAAGTGTTTGTGAAAATGACCGAATGAGTATAGAATTCTCATTCATGCTCGCCATGATTAATTGTCATGGATTTATGATTGTTGTATTGGCGATACCCCTTTGACGAAAGGATTTGCCCTAAATCACGCCACGGCCAATATACACTATATATACTAAAATGTGTGGCTCAAGTGTTTGTGGAAATGACTGAATGAATATGGAACTTGGATTCCTGCTTGCCATGACTATCCGTCGTGGGTGATCGCGTGTTATCCATTGGGGCAACTCCCTAGTGAAAGGATTTGGCCTAATACCTATGTGATCAACATATGTAATGTATGTTGATGTATGTAGTCTAAGTGTTTGTTGAAATGTTTGAATGAGTAGTAGTTAGTAAATTGTAATGTATAAGGGTGTTGAGATATGATTCTCAACTCCTTTAACTATGTGTATGATTTCCTTGGATAGCTGTGTGATTAGGAATTGAATATGTACAAACTCATGCTTGTGTTGTGCTTCATAACATGCTCAACTGATTGTATGATTTTATCTATGTAATGCATATGCTTAAATTAATATTTAAGTTGTATGATTCGTCATGGGTGACGGGGGAGTGGAGCAACGAGTGCGTGCAATAGCCCTGACAGCCCTAAACGGATAATACCAGACTTTGGTTGTATGATTTGAATCTTGATTCATTACTGCTTTAACTATCTGCAATTGAATGTGATTGAGGCTATGATTATAATCCAGACAATTGGTAACGAAAATGAATGCGTGGCTGAGTTTCATTTGCCACGTGAGATGTGTTCGACGAACCCGAGTCGTACTTCGGTTGGCGATAGCAGTTGGCCACACGAAGTGATTATGCGCTTCATATCGTTCAACTTGTTGTACGCTCGAGCTAGCCGAACTCGTCAAGTAACCCGATCTGTCTAATGTTTGTTCACCATGTTTGGACACTACTGCTTGAACCTAGGATACCAAACTTACTAGTGAAATCCCTTTTAACCATGGTACCTCGATCCGCTAAGACTCATGCGCCGAGCATGGTAGTATGAGACACCGTGGTCGAGCTGTCGGCCTACGCTTGGGCCACGTGCCTCCCTGTAGTGACCATTTAGCAACCAGACTCGTGAGCCAATTATGGTGGTATGAGACACTATATTCGAGCTGTTGACACCTATGGCGAGAGCCGAATACGATGAGACTTGTATTCGTGCTGACGGGCGACGAGCCCTCCGTAGTGTCTTCGAGTATACTCTAAGGTCTACGATTGGCGATGAGCCCTTCGCAGCAACTAGATCATGAGTTGAGCCGAGTACGGTGAGACCTGTATTCGAGCTGACGGCCAACAATTGAGCCGAGTATGGTGAGACCTGTATTCGAGTTGACTGTCAGCAATTGATCCGCATACAGTGAGATCTGTATCCGTGCTGACGGGTGACGAGCCCTTTGTGATGCCTTCTCTACGCCTCTCAAACCATAATATCATATGAGATTAACTCGGACTGACGACCCTAGAATGGATCATGTTTGAGAATGATACAAGGGAGGTACCTTAGTTTCCCAATACTGCTGTTTGAAATAGACTAATAATTACTCGGTAATCATGCTCATCATCACACTGCATGTGCTTGGTAGATGTGGAGCACTAAGGGATGAACACATTCGCGAATGTAAGATGGTGTCGCATGAGGGTGGTTTGGCAAGGGCATACATTATATCATTTCATACTTACATTAAATAAGAGTAGTTAGAATTGTTTGATTGTACTGTTTTATCATTACTGCTTGACTGAGTTGATAACATGTTAACCTATGCTTTATTGTTCCACTGAGTTGATCACTCACTCCCACGTTACGGGACGGTGTTGTACACACCAACCAGATTTGTTGAGTTTCAGGTGATGGCGATGCTTTTGAAGCAGAGCCGGACTACTATGATGTGGAGGAGGAGTTCTCCTACTTGTAGCTCTCTGACAGGTTTATGAAGACCTGTTATTGTATTGACGGGGCTATGGTACTTGGGATAGAAGACATTACACTTACACATTTGGTATATTTTAGAAATATACATGAAATTTATTAACCTGGTAATGTTATCACACTCTGGAGACTCACCACAGTTTTTATATATTTTATATATCTATCACAGTCTTCCGCTTGCAATTTAACTGTCTCTGGAGTATGATATGCTGTTTTGGTTTAATCTCACTCATGCTCAATACACTAATGCAGGCAACATTTAATCATCATTATCTATGTTGCATAAGTGATGTTCTGGAACTCGGGTGTTGAGTTATGCTCGACCACCGATTTTTCGGGATGTTACAAAAAGTTAAGACATTATTGTCGCTCCCACGATATAACTTTGATCTCAAGAGCAGATCCGATAAAATTCTTGATGACCAGGCCAATGTTGTCGGGAAGATTAGCCAAATGGATGTTATTGTTATCAAAATATACTATTTCGTATAGGCCGGCGAAAGCAGTAAAAGAGCAAGCCAAGACAGATTTCCTCGTAGCACATCCTGTGCCAGAAAGTGAAGAAATTAATGATGACTTCTCGGACAAGCAGGTTATGTTGGCCGAATCCCAGAGCCCATGGCAAATGTATTTTGATGGTGCTGCTCGAACATCGGGAGCGGGGGCAGGAGTGATATTCATTACTCCTCAAGGCGATCTGTTACCATACTCCTTCACACTGGGCACTAAATGCACGAACAATGAGGCTGAATACAAAGCCCTCATTATCGGAATGGAAATAGCTTAGCAAATGAAAATAAAATTATTGCACATCTTCGGAGATTCTAAATTGATTATAAATCAATTGACAACAAAATTCGAAGTAAGGAAATAAGAGTTCTTGCCTTATTGTCGGAAGGCACAACAGTTACTTGAACAGTTTTGTCTGCGGAAATCAAACATATACCACAATCTGAGAATACAAAAGCGGATGCTTTAGCCAGTTTAGTGGCGGCTCCGTCCTGCACAAATCGAAGTCCTCTTCAGGTAACTATAGAAGAAAGAAGATTCCTGCCATCCGCAGAGGTTATCGAAGAAATCGTTGAAATGTTTCCTATATCTTGTCTGGAAGTAACGACAGATGATTGGCGTCAGCCTTTCGTCGATTATCTCAAATATAACATCCTGCCAGAAAATAATGCACAAGGACAACAGATTAAGCAGCGATTGGGAAAATTTGTCATATGCAGCGAAGTATTGTATAGAAAATCTTATAATGGAACGCTGTTACGATGCTTAGACAAGCAAGATGCAAATCAAATGCTGCGGGAAGCACACTCAGGTGAATGTGGAGCACATCAAGCCGGCCGAAATTTATGCCATAGAGTGCATCGAATGGGTTATTACTGGCCTACCATGTTCAAAGATGCGATAGAATATGCGAAGCGGTGTCATGAATGTCAAATACATGGGGATGTAATACATGTCCCCTCGGAAGACTTACATCAGACCGTTGCTTCTTGGTCTTTCTCAGCTTGGGGACTCGACGTGATTGGCCCTATAAATCCACCTTCGTCTAAAGGAAAATAATATATTTTGGCAGCGACAGACTATTTCTCCAAGTGGACCGAAGCAGTCGCCTTGCGCAATGTTAAAGAAAATGATGTGGTCAATTTCATCTGGCATGCCATAATATACCGTCATGGTATTCCAAAAAAGATCGTCACTGATAATGGCACCCCTTTTAAAAATAGAGGCATGGAAAAGTTGTGTCAGAAGTTCAGCATCCAACATTCGTTTTCAACACCTTACTATCCCCCGGCCAATGGGTTAGCAGGGGCGTTTAACAAAACGATTGTCAAAAGAATAAAGAAAACAGTGACAGGCAATAAGCGCGATTGGGATGAAAAGTTACAGGAAGCATTATGGACCTACAGGACTACCCATTGAACAGCAACAGGGGCGACACCGTATTCATTAATCTATAGCATGGAGGCAGTCATCCCAATTGAAATACAGGTGACATCGCTCAGAATAGCGGTACATCAGTCTGTAACAGATGATGAAAATGTAAAAATAAGGCTGAAAGAATTAGATCTGCTCGATGACAAGCGTCTCGCAACTCAATAGCGGTTGCAGTCATATCAGGCCAGGATATCGGCTGCTTTGATAAGCAAGTTAAGTACCGCTCTTTCAAAAAAAAGGATATGGTGCTAATGCTGAAAAGACCTATAGTGGTCACCCACCGGACAGGGGGCAAGTTCGAGCCTAAATGGGACGGTCCATATGTGGTAAAAGAAGTATACTCCAATGGGGCATATAGAATCACAAATCAAGAGGAACAGGGTATCAGTATACCTGTCAACGCCCGCTTCATCAAAAGATACTACCCTTGAAGACAGACTTGCTGATTTTGACCCAGAATCTTATCGGTATAATGATTCTATATCAAAAGGGGGCAGGGAGGAATAAGATCATGTCTATATGTCAACAAAAGAAGCTATAAAGAAGAAATTCATGACCATGTCAACTATGTTAGCAAGCATTAATTCTAATATATATATATATATATATATATATATATATATATATATTGATTATCGTCATCACCAAATAAGTTTGACAAAGTCAATATCATCTTGAAGATTCTCTTGAAGATATTGACAAGATTGATATATTGACTTACAAGGCACGGATCCTCTTGAAGATATTATCAAAAACAAAGACTTATCAATCTCAGTCGGAAACATTTATTATGCTGGCAATGACAATGATCACAATTATTATTGCCTTACAAGGCACGGATCTTCTTAAAGATACTATCAAAAGCAAGGATATATCAAAGAGGGAGTCTAGCCAAGCCAAATCCTAAAAGAGCCAAATCAAAAAGATTAAGCTCTAAATAAAAAAAAAAATTAAAAACAAAGGATCAAATCCTCAAAGGATCAAGCTCTCAAAGGATCAAGCTCTAAAAGGGCCGGCCAACTACACATAAGACCTATCAAGATCGCCATTCAGGCAGCGGCGAGGAGTCAGTGACCCTAAAAAGCCCGTGAAGACCATTGTGCGCACCCATGCAGACAGCTGACGAAGTCAAGGATTCAAAGCCTAAAAGGCCATAAATCCGCGAAGACTAGTCACCGTAACTCCCATGCCTTCTGTATAGCTTTCTGGCAGCGCCACGGGGAACGGATGAAAGTGTCCTCCCGTGAATGGGTTTGACCTTGCAGACGAAGAAAACAGGGGCCGCAGTGTGAGCTTTTAAGCCAACCATGCATAAGACCCTCCAAATCTAGGGTTTGATTTCAGTAGTAACTCGTGAGGAAGGGATTAAGCCTACTCATTGATGGACTGACGACCTTAGATTTGGTGTCCAAAGGTAGCCTTGCGAGCCCTGCGAACTCTAGAGAGTTACCGTGGCCAACCCTCTGCGTAAAACCAACAGTTCACCGCCGGGTAGTGTCACTGGGCCCCTCTGATGGACCGGCCTGTGAACTCAAGGCAATGAAAAGTCCAAGAGAACTCTAGAGAGTTACAGAGACCATCACATAAGACCAACAAGTGCTCCACTACTCAAGAGCTTAAACTGTGTGTGTGCGCGCGCTCTACTACTCATGAGCTTAAACTGTGTGTGGCTAATTAAATTGAAACTTAGCACCGCCAATTTAATACTCACATAGAGAATCCCATACTAACAAAGCATAAAAGGCTTGAAAATTATAATTAAGGATATGATGAAATTACTGTATGAAAATAGGATTTCCACGATATGATGTGATAAATGCTAGCATAAATGTCATCAATATGCGATGTGGTAAATGCCATTGTAAATATCTCAAAATGCTATCATAAAAGCATATGTTAAGTCAAATAAATTACCTGTCCAAAAGCATGTAAACAAAGATTATATGTTCAAAAATCACATGTTTAAAGCTCTTCCATAACCCCTACTGCCTCTATATATTTGCGTAAATCCTCTTTTAATTGTGCCTGAGTTGCATCATGCTTGGATTTTTCTTCAAGAATAAGTCTCGCCTGATCAGGAACACCAGCTAGCTTGCTCTCCAAAGAAGCGATCATTTCTCTACCTTGGAGTCGTACAAATTTTTCTATATCAAGGGATTGAACATTCACCCGCATCCTTTCTTCAACATCCTGAATGACTAAGTCTTGCTCATGATTCTTCCTCTCCAGTTGAGAGATTTCCTCTTTCAGGGCTGCGATACGATCTCGGGTGGTCACTCTCTCATCAATAATCTTTAATTGATCTTGAAGAATCAGATGTTCTTGCTAAAGTTTGGAGATAGATGAATCTGTTAGAGAGGCTTGTTCTTGAGATGCAGCTAGCTGCTTCCTGTGTTGTAAAATCTCAGAGGTAATTGTAGCATTTTCTACCGACGCCAATGAGATTACTGAATCGCGGAATTTAAGGAGTGAATCGCGCAAATGAGATATGTTAATTCTAGCCATTTTGGCAGAGCTCTCCAAAATTTCCATAGCAACATCCAAGTCCAACCATTGATCTTTCTGAAGATATGGGCAAGATAAAGAGTGTTTCACCATAAGCATCTTAGGGACTTTTGCAAAAGACGATAGTTCAGATGTAGTGGCCACAGAGTCGGAACTAGCTGCACCGCTGCAAGAAGGAGTTCCTATAGCAAAAAGAAGAAAGGCATTCAGATATATTATGAAATATGCGGTTCTAAGTAAAATAACTGGTGCATGTATATACCTGTCGCTGGAATACGATTAACAGAAGGAGAAGCTCCTTGAGTCATAGAAGGGTCGAGTCCCACCATATCAGCAAAAGATGGTGCTCTAGCTTCCGTACTAGAATCTCTAGTAGCTGGAGTTGGCAAGTCAGTGGTCTCTGTTGGAAATATAATTTTACGAGCTACCACTTTTTGTACCACCAACGGAACTACAGGAGCTCTTGGTAAGATTACTGTAGGAGGATTCACTGAAGAGATCGTGCCTATCTCAGCGACCCGAGTACCTAAAAAAGGGAGACACAATAATTTCAAATAAATAATTGTTGTTAAATATATAGATAAATATATGCACATGAAAGTTAAATCTCCTTTACCTGGTGAATATCCGTATTCACCATAATCTGAATGTTCTTCCTCGTCTTCCTCAGCTGCGGGAGATTTAGCCGGAATATTGATGCCAAGGAGAGCTTTAGAGGTTGTAGGAAGAGATTCCGTTTCAACCCCTTTTGTAATTACTTCCTCTTCTACGCCAATATCGACTTCGCCTTCTTCAAAATCGTTATCTTTATCCTCACTGTTTTCACTGTCCTCGTCGTCTTCATACTGTGAAGAGGCAGTAGCTCTGATGATGAAGCTGAACTCTCATCTCCCAAAATTTCTTCGTCAACTTCCTCATTAACAACTTGCTTTCCTTTACAAGAAGCAGCTCGGCTGCTCTCTGGTGCAGACTCTTTGATTGTAGGGGAGGCGGATGCTTGTCTGGTCCCCTCTGAGAGAATAGGAGATGATGCCTGTAAACGCATTCTCGATCTAGTCATCGGGGAAGATGAGCTAGGACAAAGGGGTTGTGGAGGAGGTATAGGAGTATCATTAACTACTTCTTCTTGAACCGCTACAGTCTCTGCAGGAACTGGGGAAGATGCACCTTCAGCGTCGTCTGCAGCCTGATCTGTAAAGTCCCGGCAAGATTGCTCAAATTCTCTTAAAACTCTATGAGCAAACCAGCCATCCAAAGTGTTAATAGGTTTTATTTCACGGATAGGGTCTTCTAACGATATCTTCCTACAAATTTCTCCATGATGAGATGCATGACTCTTTTCCAAGATATAGCCAATTTCACTCTCTAGATTTCTGCCTTTCAACCTAGTTGGATGGAGAAAGATGGAGGAATCCACTGGCAAGCACTTAGTGACTAAGTATGACTGATGATCCCACCATCGCATCCAGCCATATGATGTACGGACTATGCGATTACAGCCTGGAATTATGAAGGAAGATCCAACACAGCTATTCAGTAGTTGTTTCCATATCATGACCCAGTTGAGAGGACCTGTTCCATAACAACGCATTTTCCAAGTAACTAGTCCGCAGTCTTGTGGTACAGTTTGGACGTAACCGAATTGACAAGCGAAACGACTGGGGTAGTAAGGTTCCCTCCAAAACTCTATCCCTTCCCAAAGGGGTAGGCTGCAAGAACGAATGGAAAAGAAGAAAGCTCTTTCTGCTGCAGTAAGTGTTTCTTGATCCACCATGTTTGTATCCTCAGTGTAACGATAAAGGCGGAATTAAAAGAAGTTTATTTGGTCATCATCCCGAATTTTATTGGCAACCTAGTCATACGCTCTCTTGGTCATCGCTCTTTGTTGGAAGAACCAGAGTGGAAGATGGGAAGGATGAACATATGCTTGCTCTGAGGCTTCGAAAGTCCAAGGAAAGTAGACCCCTAGCCACCCTATAATATAATGCAAGAGGTATGTGCAGACGAGGCTCCGAGAATAGGATCCTTCACGTGGGTAGCTACCTCTCCGAGGGCTCTATGAATAGAGCATAATACTGGGGGAGCAAGGGAGTATCTGTGGCCTTCTGTCAAAGCACCAGCTACAGCGAAGACGGTGAGACGAACAACATCTGCCCATTTAGAGCTGGGCAGTACGACTAAGCTCAGCCAATAGGCCAAGAAAGCTGCAAGTTCTCCGAAAGAGCTATATTTCGGTCTTTCCTTCATCGCGTCTCGGAGCTTTATTAGTTCCTTAGAGTGACAATCACGAAATCTTCAATATATATATATATATATATATATATATATATATATAAGAGGATAAAGATGCAGAAATCTCTAGATAGCAAGAGTATGAGGAGAAAAGTTGATTATCGGACTGATAAATAACTGAGGCCTCTGGAAAAATGTGTCAGCCATTGCAAAGGGGGGATCTTGTGAAAACTGGAAAATTTACTCATCTCCTTGAACAGTTCGATAGTGGTTTCAGAGATCGAAGGTCTGCGATTGGGAGAGGATACAAAGGCCAGTTCCCTATTGGTTGGAATAAATTCATCGTAGAATTTACCTGTTATCGGGAGACCGGCTATGCGGTGAAGATCCCAAAGTGTTATGATCATCTCACCGTAGGGTAAGTGGAAGGAGTTGGTTGTGGGTGACCAGTACTCGAGGAAACCTTTCAGTACAGTAGGTTCCTTATAGAAGTATTTGGAAGTCACTTCTATAGCATCATAAAGGCCGATTTTTGCAAGTGTGTTCATGTGCTTCAGTAAAATAGCTTCCACCCAATCAGAATAATAATGTCGAGCAGTTAACAGGCCTCTGATGCGAAATTCTGCTTGTCCCCAGAGTTGTTCCCATTCTCGGAAACGTTGCCGGACTGTCTCATAAAAATGTGAAGGAAAGAGGTCATGAGGGCTATGGAAAGGAACTAAGAAGATCATGGGATGAATTTCTCCTATCTTTTGTCGCGGCTTTTACGTTTGTATGACTCTCTCAAGGATCCGGGGTTCTCTTGTGGCCCATGATTCAGTATACATCAATCTTTCACCATGAACTTAATCCTTGGATTCACAGTCAAGCATGGACTGATGGCGATAGACATTGATTGGAATTATCGTCATGCCTTCTGCATGAGGGTTGTCGAACTTCATAATGCCTTCAACAACTCGTACTGAATCCCATGAGTTTTAAAGTCTCTTCTTCTTATGTTCCTTAATTTTCTCTGCAAACTCTTTCGCCTTATTCCACCGAGTTTTCTTCGAACGGGAGGCCGGGGGAGTGTCTTCACGAAGAGGTGGTCTTTCACTATCAGTACGAATGTGAGCCGTAGTCTTTAACCATTTGTCCTAATCGTACTCTCTGCCATGCTTCGGAGGACATTTGATATCTCCTAAAGATATGGATCTATGAATGGGGGATGGTAGAGATTTGATGCGGTCGGAGAAGTCAAAGGTGGGAAGAACGGGCTCTTTAAAATAAGCAGGAGTTCTGGAGGTAGTCTTTGTTCATTTAGCAGGCGGTTGATCGGAAGAAGGTTGATCAGAAGGAGTCACAGGACGGGCTGTTTGTTTTATACGGGCCATAATGATGTAAGGAGTTAAGAAAAGAAGATAAATATTGGACTGAGAAAAGAAGAAAGAGAGAAAGATGGCTAAGTGTTAGAAAAGTTCAAAAGAGAGAAAGATGGTTAAGTGTTGGAAAAGTTCAAAAGAGAGAAAAATGGCTAAGTATTGGAAAAAGTTCAAAAGAAATGGCTAAGTGTTGGAAGGTTCAAAAGAGAGAAAATCGGCTAAGTGCGGGACACTTTGCGCGGGTCCGCGCAAAGCATATGGGTTGCACGGAACGTGGCAGACTTTGAAGGAACTCGCGCAAACAGCGACGGTTTGCACGGGATTGCGCAAACAATATAGTTTGCGCAGAGGAGAATTGCAAAAGTAAAGTTTCGCCAGAGCACCAAGGGTTTGTACAAATGACAAAGTTGTTGGGCTATTTATAGGGTACGTGGTCGAGTACGGTACTCGATTTAGCTTTGCGCGAGATCACGCAAACCCAGCAGAAAAAGGGTGATTTGATCCTTGTCTTTGATTTTCTGGAAAAAATAAAGAACGGATCAACGGGGCATCTGTTGAAGCATAGAATAAGAGAAGAATTGAAGAAGCGAAAGATCAAGGCATTTAGGAAAAGGTTGGAAGAAAGGAACAAAGAATTATTTCTGCGAACACTTTGCGCTGGACCGCACAAACGATATCGATTGCGCGGAATCGCGTGAAGTATATCGATTGCGCGGAATCGCGTAAAGAATATCATTTGCGCGTGTCCGCGCAAAGCATGTAACAATGACGTAAAAATGGCTACGAGTTATTTTGTCCCACATCGCCCAAGTAAGAGTTTTACGCCTGTGAAATGCCTATAAATACCCCGCTCTCTCTCTAAAAAGGGGTTCGAAGATTCTGGAGTGAAAAAAGAACAAAGGAGAAGACTGAAGGTGCGGAGCATCGGGCTCCAGAAGATTGTGCGGACCCGCGCAAACGAGCATTGGGCTCTTATAGTTTGTGCGGACCCACGCAAACGATATGGTCTGCACGGGACTGCACAAACCGACTGCCCTGCAGTTATAACAGCAATGGGCTGTCATGCTGCTGAAATGGCCGGAGTCTTCAAATCTTCAAGTTCTTCCTATTCAATTCAGAATGAAGAGTCACCGACAGAAAGTCGTATTTCTCCTAAGTCTCAGAATATGACTGAAATAGCGCCGGAATGCTGCCGGAATCTCTATTTTTCTTGAAGACTGTTGGTCGATTCGTCAATTCCTCCTAAGTCCTAGGGGATGATTGGGATCATTGTCATTATGCTTCCAAAATTTACATTAACTATGACAGCTGAACTTATAATGAATTCTTTGTAATCTATCTTAGAATCAAGGGATATCCGAGGATGTAATTGAATTTAGAATTAATAAAATGTGATGATTGTCTTTATACTTTTCCGTTGTTATGTCTGAATAAGATAGTTTCCCCAAACTAAATACATTTGTTTCCTTGTCGAAACAACGCAGTCTGCATCAAATCCCCGCACAAATTTGCGTAACCTCGACTAGTCGAGAGAGGTCCTCGACTGGTCGAGCGGGCCACTCGACCGATCGAGCATGGGCCTCGATTGGTCGATCACCATGGACCAAAAATAACTTTTGCTCGCTGGACTTTGAGTCGAGCGAACCCTCGACTGGTCAAGTGGGCTACTCAATCGGTCGAGCAGCGCCCTAGTGTGGCTCCACACCTCAACAAACTCCCACTTGGAGCACATCACCATAAACCTTCATCTTCTACATGCAGAGTGCACCACATCCTCGTCTTCAAGCATGAAGACCAATCAAAGTTGAACAGAGCTCCAACTTCTCTCGTGTGACTGTCTTGATCAGCATATCCGCCGGATTCTCACTTTTATGGATCTTCTCCAGAGCAATCGATACATCTTCCAGTAACAAACGTATGAAGTGATATCTGATGTCGATATGCTTGGTCTTTGAATGAAAGGTTGAATTTTTAGCCAAGTGTATTGCACTTAGATTATCACTGTACAGCTTGCAATCTGCTTGCTTCTTTCCCAACTGTTACATGAAACCTTGCATCCACACCATATCCTTGCTTGCTTCTATAGCTACAATATATTCTGCTTCCGTTGTATTGATAGATACTATCTTCTGTAATTGAGAGACCCAACTGACTGGAGTACTACCTAGAGTAAAGACATAACCTGCAGTGCTTCTTTCGCTGTCGATATCTCCTTCCAAATATGAATCTACGTAGCCTTGTAACTTGATTTTCGATCCTCCATAACATAACCCTACATCCACAGTACCTACAAGGTATCTAAGAATCCACTTCACAGCTTCCCAATGTTCCTTCCCAGGGATGTTCATGAACCTTCTAACAACTCTCACTGCTTGAGCATTATCTGGCCTCATGCTCACCAAAGCATACATGAGACTCCCAATAGCTGATGCATATGAGACTTTAGCCATGTAGTCCCATTCCTCCTGCATCTTTGCACCTTGCTCCTTAGAAAGCTTGAAGTGGTTGGCTAATGGAGTGCTAACCAGCTTAGCATCTCCCATACTGAATCAATCAAGTACCTTAGTTATGTACTCTGCTTGTGACAAAACCAGTTTCTTATTTTCCCTGTCACGCTTTATCCTCATGCCTAAGATTTATTTTTTAGCTCCTAAATCCTTCATAACAAATTCTCTAGACAGTTGTCTTTTGAGATCTGAGATATCCTTCATGCTTGATCAGCTACAAGCATATCATCTACGTACAGAAGAAAAATGATGTATGACATATCAAAATTCTTCAAATCGCAACAGTGGTCTGCATGACATCTCCTAAAACTATTTCCTGACATGAAACTGTCGAACTTCTTGTATCATTGCCTCGGGGCCTGCTTTAGGCCATATAGACTCTTCTTCAGTCTACACACCTTTTTCTCCTTTCCTAGTGCCACGTATCCTATCGGCTGATGCATATATATCTCTTCTTCAAGGTCCCCATGAAGAAAGACTGTCTTAACATCTAGCTGCTCTAGATGTAAGTCCTCTGTAACCACTATACTCAAGACTATACGAATCGTAAACATTTCACTACAGGTGAAAATATTTCAGTGAAGTCGATACCTGCCTTTTGTTAGAATCCTTTCACAACCAATCTGTTCTTATACCGTTTCGAACCTGTAAGTGCTATTGTTTATATCCCTGTTTGTTGTCAAATTTGTGGTGCCAAAATCACTGTTATATAACTTGCATAAGTGAAGCTCTCTCAAAGATCAACATTCATGAATAAGCAAAGCTCATAACAAGCAAAGATCACAAGTACAAAGATCAACCTTGACTGCAAGAACTGCTCACAAGACATGACTCAAGAATGCAAGACTTCAAGAAAAGTACAAGGCAGTTCGTAAAGAACTCAAGACACTTTCAAGACTGAGCCACATCAAGATTTCAAGATTGAACTACATCAAGACTTCAAGGCTTATACTTCAAGGTCACTAGTTCCTAATGTTTCAATGTCCTTACTTCATGGTTGAGGTTTGACTGACCTTAGGTTGACCTTAGAAGTAGGTCACTTTGGATACATAAGTCGGATGTTTATTTTACATAAGTTTGGTCTGTTCTTCGACTAGTCCTAGGCCTTCTTCTACTAGTCCTAGATTTGCTTCGACCAGTCTAAGAAATTCCTCGATCAGTCGTGAGTTTGTTACAAAAATTGAATAATTTCTGTTAGGCTTCGACTAGTCCAGGAATCTGTTCGACCAGTCGAAGGAACAGTGTCGACTGCATCTTTGACCAGTCGAAAGTCTTCGACTCAAAGTCCAGCGATGAATTTTAAGTTCTTCGACCAGTCGAAGGAGACCTTCGACCAGTCGTAGAACGGTCAAAGCTTATCGCGCCTGATTTTTCAAATATCTGTTATTGCTTCGACTAGTTGAAGAGCTCCCTAGAACAGTCGAAGACGCGATCTGCTCACCTATAAATAGAGCACGAATCTCAGAAGAAATAATTGAATTAATTAATCCAGTCAAGCCAATCTTCGTCGAACTTCTGAGAGATAATTTTGTGCTCCATCTAAGCTAAGTGTGCTTATTTAATATTCTCTTTCCTTAGCTTTATTTAATTGATTTTGTTTTTGTTATTCCAATCTAATTTGATAAGAGGAATTGTTATTCCCTTTCTTTGGAATCAAAATCAATTAAGGCAAGCCCTACTTGGTTTAATTTAAAATCTATTAGAATTAGAACCATTGTAATTGAGTACTGGACATTGAACTTCGACATTCAATCATCTACTCTAACTTGGTTCTAATGGGCTGCTACAACGAAAGAGATAATCAGGTATTTTACATTTAATTGTAAATTCCTTTCTGTTTTGGTTTCTTTCAAGATTTGCCAGAAAAATCTTGTTGTATTGGTTATCTGAGGAGAGCCAGGAAAACTCAGAAGTGGGGTTTTTTTTAATTGTGTAAGCCCACAGACAAAGACACAATTGTAAAGGTTTTGGGTGAACCTGTGAAAACCTATTTTGTTAGTGAACGCTAATATCCCCTGTGTGAGGATATTAGGAGTGGAGTAGCATTCTGTGTGGCCGTTGTTTAACAGTTGGTGAACACACAGGCGAACCACTATAATCCCTTGTGTTATGACTGAATGATTTATACTTCTAATCTTTAATTATTCATTTGTGGGATGTATGTATGGTGGTGAATGTTGTAATCATTTAATTCAAGCATTGTGGGAATTTTGTAATACTTTAGAATTTATTTTCTGCTATTCCTTTATCAGCTTGATATTCAATTTCCTTTAAAAGTTGTTCCAGCAAGGTTGCCCTGCCATTTTTATGGTGTATGGCTGTCCCTAGAACAATACATTTGTGATTACAATTTATTTCAATTAAGTTTGTATTTATTTCTGTATTCCTCTTTGGTTTGAGATTTGATACAAACATCTTTCTAGAAATAAGGTTGTCTTACCATAAACTCTGGTTTTTAGTGAAAGGTTGTCCTTAGAACAACATTTGTATCAACCTCTCAGGATCTAAATTTTGAGGTTATTTTACTTTCCTGCATTGTGATTTACTTTGACTATCATATTCTTTTTAATTTCGCTGTTATAAGTTTATTTGATATTGTCCTATTTACCCCCCTCTAGGACATATAGCCAGGCCTTTTCAGAACCATCGTGCTCCTCCTTCAATCTGTAAACCCACTTGTTATGAAGAACTTTCTTACCCTTAGGTAGAGTGACTAGCTTCCATGGATGATTAGACTCAAGAGAGTCTATCTCATCATCCATGGCATGCTCCCACTTAACCCGTGTATTTGACTGTAATGCCACCGTCCAATGGTACTGAGGGACTTTTATTTATGAGATATGCGGCAGTATTCACAGCATCTGCCCAAAACGGCTTAGGCAACCCTACATCTAACCTCATGCTCCTGGCGCGCTCAAGGATGGTCCTGTTAATGCGCTCTGCCACACCGTTCTACTGGGATGTCCCTGGAATCGTTTTCTGATGTTTGATTCCATTTGCTGCACAATACTCCTCAAACCTCTTATCACAGTACTCTCCCACATTATCTGATTTGAGACATTTTACTGTTTTACCTGTCATGTTTTCTACCATTACTTTCCACTTCTTAAATACATCGAATACATCAGATTTATGCTTTAAGAAATAGACCTACAGTTTTCTACTAGCATCATTAATAAAAGAAACAAAGTAATGTGAACCACCAAGAAATGATACCCATGCTGGTCCCCACACATTAGTGTGCACAAGCTTCAACATATGTGTCTTTGGAACGCGTCTTATTTTCTTGAAACTTACCCTCTTCTGCTTGTCATACACGCAGTCCTCGCAAAATTCTAAGTCAATAGACTTCAGCCCTGGTAGCTTCCCTTTTCACAATAGCACTTTCATCTCTTTCTCACTCATATGTCCCAACCTCTGATGTCATAATTGCCCATTCACTCCAGTTGATGCGACTGCGAGTGAATTATACGATCTTGAAGTCACATATAAAGTACCTTCCTTCTTGCCTCGAGATATCACCAAGGCACCATTTATGACATTCCAGGAATCACTGGTGAATGTCGTCACATATCAAGTATCGGCCAAATGCCCCACATGTCTGACATCCTTCAATTTCAAAACCGTTCCGTCTTTCTAACTTATATGAACGTCTCCCTTTCCAACAATACTGCACGACTCATCATCACCTAGGTACACTCTCATGAAGTCACCTAACACATAATCATGCAAAACTTCCTTACACGAAGTGGCATGAAACGAAGCACCCGAGTCTATAACCCAAGACTCATTCCTCTGTGTCACTCTCCTCAGATAGATTAACTAAATCCTTCCCGCCTTGAGAGCTTCCTTCTTGTTTCTTAAGCGCCCTGCAATCACGTTTCATGTCTCCCTTCTTCACGCAATGCTAACACTCGTCTTTGTCTTTCGGTCCCTTGGACTTCTTCCATGACTTAGAACATCCGTGTTTATTACCTCCTTTGTTCAGCGATCTTCCTCTTCCTTCAACGTTTAGAGCATTCCCTGAATCCCCTGAAACTCTCGATATCTTTCTTCTAGATTCTTCGCTAAGAATTAGACCGGCCACATCATCGAATTTCAGTATTGTCGACCTTAAAGAATTGTTCATGGCAATCACCAAACCATCCCAATTGTCTGGAAAATTGGACAAGTCAATAACGCCCCGACCTCGTCCTACCCGACCTCGTTCTAAAAAATAATCTCAACGGATTCCATCTGGCTCGTGACTGTATTGAACTCGTTTAGATGTTCAGTCATGCTTCCACCATCTGACATCTTCATGTTGAATAGTCGTTTCATGAGATGAATCTGTTGGACGCTAAAGGTTTCTCATACATCGTATCTAGGGCATGCATTAATTCTTTTGTGGTTTTCACCTTGGATATATTAAAGGCGACACTCTTAGACAAAGAGAGTCAGATTATTCCTAAAGCGTTTCGATCCAATAAAAATCGTTCATCATCTGTCATCTTCTCTGGTTTCCTCTCTTTTCCTTTTAGAGGATTATAGAGGTCCTTCTGATACAAATAATCCTCCATCTGCATCTTTCAGAAGGAAAAGTTTGAACCATCAAACTTCTCAATTCTAGTCTTCCCTTCTTCTGTCATCACTCCCACTTGAACTAAGCCAATAGCTCTGATACCAGTTGTTGTGCAGCACGCCAACAACGCTAGTGAACCGAGACCTAATCTCCGGTCTCATGCACAAAACAATAAATAGAAAGAAATATAATCTAGAAAAGAATAAAATCATTCCAAGCAAACCACATGACAGGATATATGTGGAAAAACCCTAACAAGGGTAAAAAGCTGTAGTACAAACTTCATTATGAAGAAAACGAGATTATAAGAAATATCTATGTAAAGTATAGAAAAAAACCATACACCTCTTAAGCTATCTATAAAGAGTATAATTCAATAAGAATATACACCATTAAAATAACTTTTAGGAATCTCACTCTTACTGCCCTATATTCCCGTTGAGAGTCCTCTCCTCTAGTCCCTTCCTTAAATCTCCTTTTCTACTCCCTGTCTCACCGCCTCATTGCCATGCCTCCCAGTCCCGGCCTATTGTCCTCTCTTGCAGAGTCGAGCAGAGGCCTCGACTGTTGTATGGCTACGGCCTACAACGGACCTCTCTTGCGCTAGTCGCGCTCCACTCGACTGTCGACTGGGACTGCTGAGCACCACGGACCAAAAATAACTCTGTCATTGGACTTTGAGTCAAGCGAACCCTCGACTGGTCGAGTGGGCTGCTCGACCGATCGAGCAGGCCCTGGTGTGGCTCCACAACTCAACATCAAAGTCTCTCTCTCTCTCTCTCTCTCTCTCTCTCTTCTCTCTCTCTCTCTCTCTCTCGATCTCTCCTAGTTTCTTGACCCTTTTGAAACCCTTCCCATTACCACCCCTGTCCATTTGAAACCCTCATCCTTGTCCAACATCACCATCTGAAAGCATCCATCACTAACACTTGAAACCCCCATGACTAACCCTCATTCGCAACCAATTAGCCTTCATCCATTTAAACACTAACCCCAAAACCCAACACAAATCCCTGTCATTATCCATCTTCTCTAACATACCTTATCACAGGCCCAAACCCGATTACTGCATACCGTCTACTCAAAATTGATAGTCCACAGTTTCTCCATCACCCTCAGACCGAAACCCCTATTCACTAGAGCCCTATGATTATTAAAGCCCATCTACTGCAGTAGGTATCTCTCTCTCCAACATTGAATGTTCATTAAGATTGGAGATGTATTTTATCCACTCTTGGTTGTTTATGATGAATGAATGATTTTAGGATGTAAATTTTCTCTTCTAATTTCTGTTGTTGTATATATTTGATAAATGTTAAGGTATTTGTATTCTCTTATGAGAAATGGAAACTAGAAGTCATAATTCAAAGGTGGCCCCTGGTTCATGGATTATAAAATTTTTCAGATAGGTTTGTGTTCACATCCTATCCTAGTTTACATAAAAGTATGTAATGGAAGTCATGTTCATCTATAGAGTTCTTTTTCTATAGCAAGTTGATCATCATTTACTCCATTACAACTTTGTGGAGAAGTTGGTGCTTGTAACTTCTTTTTAGGCTCGGTTGCAAACACAAACTCATGCCTACATTTAACACTATTAATTAATTAAATTTTTTTTTTTTTACATTTTTATTTCCAAGTTTGTTGTTAAAAGAAAAAGAAAATGATGGTTAAGATAGTTGTTTCAGAACTCAATACAATTTACATGTCACTCCAACTTATGAGCCATATTGTGGAGAATTGTGCCAACATTCCTCACGATATGCACCCGTTGGGGTTACTTTCACAAACCAAGAGCCTCATGGGTGGAATTTTAATAAGGTCCACCTCATCCAACAGGTATCATGCCTCATGTTTGAAATTGCATGTGGTGGATCCACGAGCTATATACGTGTGTTGAAGCTTTGCAAAGCTATGGAAATGATGGTTATGTCCTAGAAGGGGGGGGGGGGGGGGGGTTGATTAGGATATAAAAAAAAATTAGCCAACTAAAATGCAATTGCCTTACTAAGACTAATGTATTAATTTAAACCAAGACAATTAACCCTAAGACTTTGAAACCAATATCGGGTCTAATCACATAGACTACAATCATATTCTTGTGAAGCAAATAGTCTATAAACATGATAGTGTGCATGTGATAACTATCAAATCCTAACATTAATCTAATCATGCATACATATAATTCAACAATTAATCACATAAGCATAATTAAATAAGTGCTCAAATAACAATCCCAAACACAAGTATATATAGTGGTTTGGTTTCCTTACTCAACTCCTATCGGACACACTCAACCCATGAGTGGACCGAATTTCATTATCGGAGGTTTTAAATCAGGTTCACCTCTAATCATTACAATCCTACACAAGGACCACAATCCTTCACAAGGACATACCTAGCATACACTCCCACCAGAGGCTTCTCGTTCTTAGTCCAAGGACCTAGATTTACACCCGTCGGAGTCTCCCACGGAGATTAACACACATGCACACACTAGTGTTTAGTGAATTTGGCCCTATACAAGAGCCAAGATCCTACACAAGAACCTATCTAAGTTTGGGTTATAAACTCTTACCCTCAATCCCACATAAGGAAAGAGAGTATGGACTCATTAAATGACAACTCACTTGTCAGATTGAGCCCCATTGATATATCAATCTTGAGTGACTTCTTCAAATCTCAACCGTGCTTGAATTCACTCCTCAAATGCTCTCCTGATCATTGATGCTGATGCAGTGTCAATGTTTCAACTCTAAGATTAAACACCTTGCATGCAATACTCTGATACAATGACCAAGTTGTTTGGAGATTGGGTGAATCTCCTACAACTAATTGAAGGTTGTAATTCCTAAGGTATTCACTTAGATGGGACTTCTAGAGGATTTAAACAAAGGTTACGCCAATATGGTTGGGTCTAATCTCTAGAACATGGTGGAGATTTGAGTCCATCTTTAACATTGAGGCTGAAATCCTTATTAGAGTGATAAAGCTCAAAAAGAATAAAATCTCATCGGACTTGAGGTTTATGATGTGGGATATGAGTGGGGATTTATTGAGACTCAAATATGGCATAATCATCCTTTCAACTGCATTTTCTCTCCATGAATTTGAGCGTTAATTTGATATAGTTATATACGTTTTATGCATGCAACGTGATTTCGAAACTAAGGATGAAAATGTGATTAAAGTGATGGAATTATAGCTCAAAAGAAGACACAATGAAGAACTGAAGATTCCAAGGTCATGAAGGAGGACGTGAAGTGCCAAAGGATTAAAGAAACCAGATGTAAAAGGAATCAAATCAATGATTCCAAGTGAAGTTGCAAAAAGAAGAAGTTCAGAGACCTTCGATCTCATCAAGTGATCTTTGATTCCATCAAGTGGACTTTGATGGGAGGTCGATGCTATCGAGGATAAATCGAGAAATTCTGGAAGGTTGCTATTAAAAAATATGTGTTCCTACTTGATGCCATTGAAGGAGCTTTAATGCTATCGACAAATTTTTAAAATTTGAAAAACTGTTGCTAGACAGTTTTCATGTTCCTACTCGATCCCTCAAGGAGATCTTTGATGTCATTGTTAAATGATTGATGGGATTTCGATGCCACCAAGATGCCATCGACGGTGCGTGCAACCGCATAAATTCAAAGTAGTTTTGAAGTCGGTCTGAATCAAATCTATTTAAGGAGGTGATTTAGGATCTTCCAAGTATGATTTAGGGTTTGGGAGAGAGATTAAGGAATAGCGAAGCATCTACGTTGCCGTTCTTCCTCTCTAATATTTCGATTCTAAGTTGTCTTTCATGTTTTCTTAGAGTTTAGTTCAATAATGATTATGTTTAGCCAAATCTCTTACCTTGGCCTAAGAGGTGAAGCTTATAGTTATTTTTAGTGCTCTAGTTTACTTTAATTAAAGTTATTTGATTTGAATGTTGAATAATTCCATTATTTTAGTTTGATCTCCTAGTCTGATGGAGAGCCTTTCCCTTTCTTTCTTAGGATTTAGTTTCTCTGGTAGAATAAAACCTTTTGTTTTGTAATTTTCAGTTGCCGAAGCACCAATCTTTGAAGTTCGTTGCCATATGTTGTCCTTCAAGTACTTATTTCACCTACTGCTCTTTATTTTGTTACTCTCATGTTACATTTATTGCTTTCATTTTATACATTGTGGACAATGTAGAATTTAGGTTAGGGTGGGTTTGCATAGGAATTTATTTGAGCTGAAAATTTTAAAATTTTAAAATTTCTAAAAGCCGATTTCTGTAATAGTTTCAGGAGATAAATTCGAAGAGTTAGTATTGAATAATTTTGAAACCTAGATTCTACTTAATGGATTTTAAGATTATGTTCATTTTAATGATATCTAGTTGAAACTTTTCGAACATTGATTGAATCATGAATTCATGTGTCACATCTAACTTACACCTTAGACCTTAGTTTGATACTGAATTGTTGAAATGATGAATTTTAAGAATGCTAGAAACCAAGCATGGTGAATTTGACCATCATGTTTATTGAAAAAAGTGAAAAAGAAAGAGTATTACCAAGTTAAAAAATTATTTTCTTCGAAAAAGACTACCTATTAAATTTCATGATAGAAAAAAGAGGTACTAGTGTGAAAGCCGTCGATGAAAAAACCAAGAGCTGGAAGAGTGAATTACTGAATTGTAAGACAAGTTTTGGTTTATGTTTTGGTGATTCGTTCATTTCTTTGTTTATCATTATAGACATGAAAGTAGAAAAACTGGATATGTGGTATTGTTAAGTTGGGATTACATAATACATTCATGAAACTCAATGTTGGGAATATTCAATTATATGATTGTGACTTGATTTTAATTAGGATATTTATTAAAGTACAGGAAATTCAGTGAATAATATGCTTGATTTAGTTCTCTCCGAATTGAATTAGTTTGAAATTATTCGAGATTATAGAATGGGTTCCTTTACGAAATTGTTTTGAATTCAGAATTTCTCGCATGTTTTACTTGGGACTAGTAAAATGTTGGTTGGGGGTGTGATAACATCTAAATATTGTATATTTATCCTCTCAATTGCATTAGTTTCCATTCATTCAAAGTGCTTAATTGATTAACTAACATCTATTTTGTACATGCGGGGTAACTTGGGAAACAAAGAAAAAATCATGCTTTAGAAGGAGGATTAAAGCTTTAAAGATTAATCAAGAAAAAATGTGGAGAATTGGAAGTCATTAATGAAGAATACATATGCCAAGATCCAAGAAAACCAAGTATAAAAGACAGAAAGGACTGAAAAATCACATAATTCAATAACATAAAGAAAAGATTGTTCGATCCCACCTGAGGTTGGCTTGGTACCACCGAATGTGCATAGAAAAGTCCAGCAATAAACCGTGATTCTCAGAATAATTTAGATCGAAAATTAGGTCAGATCGAAGCTGGGTTCCGTGCCACCAAATGAGAGTTTGGTGCGACTTAAGGGAGATAAAGACTTCATAAGAATTTTTTTTCCAACTGAGGAATTAATTCGGTGCCATTGAAGTGTTATTCGGTGCCACTAAAGTGTTATTCGGTGCGACCGAAGGCTACATTTGGTTTAGCTGAAGCATAAAAAAGTACGAAAATTGAAGTCAGTTCAAAGTTGGCGTGAACTTTTCATTTAAATGGGTGTTCTAAGCCTTCTTAGGTATGAATTAGTGTGGAGGGGAGAGACTTAGGAGTTGCGAAGCTTCTTTGGAAACATCCTTACTTCTCAATCCCTTGGTTCTAATTTGTATTTTCTCATTTTTCTTATATTTTGTTTAAGATGATAGTCATGCTTGGCTAATATCTTAGTTAAGGCTAAGGGATGAACTTTTTAATGGATATTTGTTGTTTAATTCATTTCTTTAATGAAAGTTTAGGTTTTTATGTTGAATTGTGATTGGATGTGCTTGAATTCCTATATTGGGAAATGAATCAATCTGTAAAGTTGTTTGATCTATTGTCGCATCCGAGTACATTAGATGCTTTAAATTCCCTGCAATGTGATTACCTAGATTTTCTTGAGAGATCAACCCTATCATGATTCTAATCTATGTGGGATGCTTTTTTATTGATGTTACTGTGTTATCCTCTGATTAGAGCTGATTAGAATCCAGTTATAATTAACTTATCAACTCAAGAAGATGAATTAAATTAAAAGTATATTGATAGGGATTCTTCGATCCTTAGTCCTTTTTATAATTATTTCTACAAATCTTCTATTTTACTAGATTAAAAACCTAGACCAACCATTTTTTAAAGATTAAACTCTTAGTATATTCTCACCAAGTTCACTATGTATCAACCTCAGTATTAGTTATAACTATATCGAAGCCCTATACTTGGGGTTGTCAACCCGATACACAACAACTTCTAAGTGAAGGAGGTCTAGTCGATGGGCTTTCCATCCATCATCAAGTTAGAAAATATTCGAGTACGATTGAATCATCACAAACCATGGCTATGAATGATGAGAGTCAAACATTGCATATCAGACCCCGATTATTGCCGAATTTTACGTACATGATAAGGTTTAATGGAGTGTTTTAATCGTGTTTTCATTGCGGGATGTAATAATGAGCGTTAGACTGAAAAGAGAATTAAAAGCATGGATTTGATGATCCAAAGTCACCAGAGCACGGGATGGACTCCAGAGAACCAATAATGAAGAATTTACACGCCTGGGCTCTGAGGAAAGCAAGCCAAAGGGGCCCGAAAAGGGTCCAGAATATAAGATCACATGGTTCCAGCTATCTGATTGGCTCAAAACTGCATACATGTGATGAGAGCAAAAAATCAACCGTACATATTAAATTTCAGCCATTGGATCACTATGGAAGTGACCTAACGGACAAATCAGCCCCTTAATTCCCGATTTGGAGCCCACCTGCAATCTGGATATGACTTAATTTTAGTCCCAACTATTTAAAAGATATGAGAAAAGGAATGGATGGAACGGATCCCTCAGGAACATCACAGTGGGTCCTGTATGTGTGGCGTGTTCATTGAGTACATACGTAGCCGCGCCACACCGGACCGACTGACTTGGTCAAAGTCGGTTTGACCGACCGACTTTAGCACAAAAACAGAAATCTCCATTTCTGTTACAGCGTCCGTAAACAGAGACTTGCGGTTTCTGTTGTGGGCGACCACCGTACATCAACGGTCCAATCTAGACCATCCATTGGATTTCCAAGGCCCATGTTACTAAGGACTAGGTGGCAATATTTGAAGAAACAAATAGAATGGGATCATAATCATTCAAATACAAAACGGACTGTGTCTTTAAAGATTAAGTGGGTTGCACCAAAGGATGGCCAAAAATCTGCTTTCCTAACTGGTTTTTCAAGGGGAATACAATGAACGACACTGATTCTTCAAAAACTAAGGCATGTGGGCCCTACAGCTAACACAACATCGGTTATAGGAATCTTTACGCAGGCGTGTGTCCGGAGAAACCCGGAATTTTTGGGCTGTTACGCGTCGATAATGACGTTCGGATGGATGATCCAGACCGTTCAGAGGGTTCATCAGTGGGCCAAGACCCCAATCATGGAGTCAAACTCCAAGGGTAGGCCACCTTCCATTTCAAAATTTGAGCCAAATGTAGGTGCTTTGCAGCTTCCGCTACGCAACAGCAAGCTACGCATGCTGGTGCGTAAAAACCTTTCCACCGACTCTTTCTAGGAAGGCAACTCCTCTCCACCGCTCTGCCATGAATAAAAGAAGAGAAGAAGAGCTTGAGAAAGGGGATCCGGGAGAGAAATAGAAGGCTACGAGGAGAACTAGAGCAGATCCAGAGAAGAAGAAAGAGAAGAAAGGAAGGGAGAAAGGAGGATGTTTTTATTTTATCAATCTTATTTTTCTGTCTCCGTAATTGAATTTATGGATTGCTAATCTCTCAGCTAGGGCTGAGATGAAATCCCTAATTTGAATATCCATTGTTATATGTTGATTTTACTTTAATTAGATTGGTTTGTTTCTTTCTCTAGCGTGCTTGATTGGGTTAAATTTTGTACTTCTCCATCTATGAACTTGACCAGAGTCTAGCGTGCTTGATTGGGTTAAATTCTTTCTCTAGCGTGCTCCATTATTTGTTGGATTAGTTAAGGAGAATCATAGATTTGAATTGTGACGACTAATCCTCGTGGGAACGATCTCGTAATATATACTGTATCTACATCTAATTTGTATACATGCAAGTTTAAAAATCATTTAAATCATGTTGGTTTAAATAAAAGATCAAGTTTTCGGTGTCGTTGCCCTATTTTGTTCCAAATTGAATTTAGGATTCTCTCTTATCATAATTCATAGCTTAGGATTTTACTGACTTTAGATTTAGAGTTCTTTTCTTTATTTTAGAAACTCAACTATTTCCTGTTTTGTAGGGTCCTGACATATACTTCTAATTTGGTAACACCTTTCTAAATTCTCCATTATTCTCTACTTTCTATTTTGAGAATTAGGTTTTTATTTTCAGGAATTTTCTATTTTTCTAACTTTAGATTTAGAAACCTTCTATTTTCTAGTTTTAGAAACTTTCTTTTTTAGAAACTAACCGTTGCTTAGGATTAGTCTAGCGTTATTTTAGGAAATCTAATCTATCTTTGTTTCTATTTTGTCTACAGGAATTAAGGAAGCTGAAAATAAAACTGTCTTTAAAGAGGAGGAGCTCTCAATCCGTCGATCATTGATCATCTCCTCTTCCGGGTTCTTTCTTCCAATTCGTGTTTTCATAGTTTCGTCTTGTTTTTTTTAGGAATTCATAGTTTTTAGTTCTAGTTTTATTTCTCTTAAGTTGCATCGTAGTTTAGCTTTCTTGCATTGTAGTAACTTAGTTTATGCTAGGACGTAGATCTCTGAATATAGAACTAACACCTGCTGATCCCGAAATAGAAAGAACATTTCATAGAAGAGCAAGGAACATTCCAGTTGAAATGGCGAACGAGAATGAAGTTAAAGCACTTAGGGATTATTCAGCCCCTGTCCAGTTTAATGCACCTTCATGCATAGTGTTGCCAGCCACAACGGCAGCACACTTTGAACTTAAACCAGGGGTCATACAATTGTTACCATCCTTTTATGGTTTAGACAAGGAGGACCCATATCATCATGTGAAAGAATTCCTAGACATTTGTTCTACCTTTAAGTTCCAAAACTTCTCAGACGATTCGATCTGCCTGCGCCTTTTTCCTTTTTCTTTGAAGGATAAGGTGAAAGCATGGTTGAATTCTCTAGAAGTGGGATCGATCACTACATGGGATCACCTGTTTAGGAAGTTCTTAAACAAGTTCTTCCCAGTTCACAAAACTAATGCTATCCATAGAGAAATCACTAATTTCACACAAAAAGAGGGTGAGCACTTTCATGAATGTTGGGAAAGATGGAAGGACTTGCATCTTAAATGTCTACACCATGGTTTTGAGAAGTGGCAACAAGTTCAATACTTCTATGATGGCCTGACACCTCAGAATCGTCGCATGGTTGATGACACTAGTGGAGGGTCGTTCATGACCAAAACCGATGTCGAAGCGTGGAATTTCTTTGAAACTTTGTGCGAAAACTCCCAGCAATGGGACTATTCAAATAGAGGTGAAAGAAGTCCCCAACCACAGAAGAGAGGTGGTATATATGAGATAGCGGTCACGCCAGATCTCTATGCCAAGATTGATGGCCTGACAAAGAAGGTTGATGCTCTGATGTTGCAAAATGGACCTCCACAAACAACTCAAGTTGAAGCATGTGCCATATGTTCTAGTCCTGCCCATCGTACGCAGTCTTGTCCATCTAGTGTAGCATTCTCAGAACTTCTCTCTGAACAAGTACATGCAATGAACACTTTTCAAAGACCTGGGAATAATCCTTACTCAGAAACATACAACCCAGGTTGGGCTAGGCATCCAAATTTCTCTTGGAAAAAAGGACCACAACAAGGAGGACCATCTAGAAATCCTCCCATGCAGCCTTACTCTCAAGCTAGCAATCAACAACTTCAACAGTTTCCGTAATATCAACAAGGTCCCTCACAATTACGGAAACCATCTCTTGAAGAAACACTCAAACTTTTTATGCAGAGTTCCATCAATTCCAAAAAGACACCCAACAAACCTTACTAGCCAGCCAGCAAAGCTTACATGCAAATGCGCAATCCATTGTCAAGCTTGAAGTACAATTGGGTCAATTAGCTACCGCATTGAATGAGAGAGAGAAAGGTAAGTTCTCTGGCCAACCTGTGGCTAATCCAAAGGGACAATATGAGATTGGCTCTAATTCCAAGCAAGAGCAATATCGTGAGTAAGCTAAATCAATCACTACCCTTAGGTCAGGCAAACAGATTGACAACAGAATAGAGATGCCTATGGATGAATCAAATTCCAAAGCAGAAGATCAAAATGAAGTAGAGAGACACACTAATGCATCCAAAGTCCAAAAGCTCTCTAACTCTCCAAGAGCCACAAATGTGCCACCCAATGTGCCCAAAGCACCCTTTCCTCAACGTCTGGCACCAATAAAAAAAAAGAAACAACTTTGATGAAATCTTGGATGTGTTTAAAAAAGTGCAAGTCAACATTTCGTTACTTGATGCTATTAAGCAAGTCCCTGCTTACGCTAAGTTTCTTAAAGATTTATGCACTCAAAAGTGTAAGCAGAATGTTCATAAGAAAGTCTTCCTTGCAGAGCAACTCAGCTCCATGATTCAACATAACACCCCTCCTAAATTTAGGGATCCAGGAGCTCCCACCATTTCTTACGTCATAGAAGATCATAAGATCGGGAAGGCATTGCTTGATTTAGGGGCGAGCGTCAATTTGTTACCATATCCGGTTTATGAGCAGCTAGGACTTGGTGAGTTGAAACCGACTAAAGTAACATTACAACTAGCTGATAGATCTGTCAAGGTGCCCCGGGGTGTTATTGAAGATGTGCTAATCCAGGTTGATAAGTTTTATTTTCCAGTGGATTTCATCGTTATAGATACTCAGCCTGTCCGGAATCCAACTAGTCAAATCCCGGTCATCTTGGGTCGTCCATTTTTTGCCACATCTAATGCTATTATAAATTGCAGAAATGGAGTTATGAAGATGTCCTTTGGTAACATGAATATTAAACTCAATGTCTTTAATGCTGGACAACAATCCGCAAATTTGAAAGACATATTTGAAGCGGACGTGATTGAGAGTCTAGTGCAGGACTCCTTCCTTAAATCTTTTGAAGATCCACTTGAGACCTGCTTAGCACAATATGACATGGATTTTGACATAGATAGTCCCATCCACGAAGTCAATGCACTGCTCGACTCTACTCCTATATTGGAGACAGAAAAATGGAGAGCGAAAGTGGAACCTCTTCATCCCTTTGAGTCTAAACCGATCTCATCTATTGAGAAGTCACCCACACTTGACGTTAAACAATTACCTACAGATCTCGAGCATGCATTGTTAGGTCCCTCTAAGACTCTGCCTGACAGCACAGTTTCTAACTCTAAGAAGGCAAAAGAGAGCAGGTTGCTTAATGTTCTTAGAGCATATAAGGCAGAAATTGAACAGAAGATAGCAGAAATACAGGGAGTATGCCCTACTGTATGTATGGATCATGCTGCAGAAATGTCGCGTGAAATGCAAAGGAAGCGTAATCCTAACGTGGAAGAAGTCGTTCGAGCGAAAGTCCGTAAATTATTAGACGATAGTATCATTCACCTCATTTCAAATAGCACAGTTCATGGGAACTCACATTACTTGTTTGGGATTGGTTAATCAAGGTGTTAAGGTAATTTCTTTGGCGGACCCTGGTTATAAAGATTAGTTAATTCATGGTCCGTTCATGTCTGGCTGAAGGCGTTAAACTTAGCACTCCTAGGAGGCAATCCAGCTTTTAGTTTTATTGTATTCCTTTTTCCTAGTAAGTTACTTCAATGTTTGTGGGTAACATTGCTGCAAACCCTCACAAGACTATAATTCGTCCACTAGGGGTAACCTAGGGGTTCAAAGGCTTGTTGCATACGCTAAATGCAATTGAGAGCACCTGCGAAAGTGGTATAGGTAGGATCTTTTATGATTTTATTTTTTATATTTTGCTGATTTCTCTCTTGTGCTGACTCGCTTTTATGTTGATATTTTTTTGGAAAGCCTCTTGATTCTCCGTCCAGGTACTATCTTTCCCTGACTCCTCTTTTCTTTTCGTTGTCTCATGTGCATCGCATGTTTATTCCTGTTACATTGAGGACAATGTAGATTTTAGGTTGGGGGTGGGAGATTACCTAATCAGTATTCTCTTGGTCTTGAGTGGAAATTGTGAAAATTTTTAAAATTTTTCTGAAATTTCTGATGAATTCAAAGTGATTTTGACGGATAGTCGAGAATATGGGTAACTTATGACTCTTGGATTCGGCCATCTACTTGATTTCATAGTCAATTTTGAATTGATAATCCATGATTAGAAGTTGTAAACATTGATTGAGCCATGATTTCACATATCACATCTCACTTACTCATTAAGGTTTCAGTTCGATATTGAATTGTAACTTGGTGATCATTAAGCATGAAAGGAACCAACTTGGGGAATTTGTACATCATGTTAAAAAAGAAGAATGAATGAAAATAGAAATATCCAGCTATAAGAGAGCTGCCTGCGAAAAGGATTGGGCGATCGAATTTCACCATAGGTTTGCTCCCTATAGGTGTATATTCGATTCCCCATGGTTGACATTCAGAAAAAGTTAGGCGACAAATTTTCACCATAGGTTTGCTCCCTATAGGTGAGGATTTAATTCCCCTCCTTGGTGTACTATTCATAAAGAAAATCAAGCGCTGGTAGAATGAAAAGTTAATCTGTAAGGCAAGTGTTGGTTTCAGGTTTGGTCGCCATGCACTCCGTTGTTAATTACCAATGATATCATGAAATTGACAATTGGATCTCTTAATGATCGTAAGCCGAGATTACACTATACACTCATGGAACTCAATGTTTAGAATGTTCTAATTGATGGATAAATATTGTGAACTAGACTATGAAGTTTACTGCAAGCTTGATTCCAGGAGAAATTTCTACTCATCATTCATGAATATTTGAACTCTCACATCTCGACTAATTGTTCATAAGTCACTTGGGTTTGCAGGAACTGTCGTTTGTCTCTGAAATTATTTTTCACATGTTTTGCTCGGGACTAGCAAAATGTTGGTCGGGGGTTGGGATGAGGGTCAAATATTGCATATCAGACCCCGATTATTGCCGAATTTTACGTACATGATAAGGTTTAATGGAGTGTTTTAATCGTGTTTTCATTGCAGGACGTAATAATGAGCATTAGACCGAAAAGAGAATTAAAAGCATGGATTTGATGATCTAAAGTCACCAAAGCACGGGATGGACTCCAGAGAACCAATAATGAAGAATTTACACGCCTGGGATCTGAGGAAAGCAAGCCAAAGGGGCCCGAAAAGGGTCCAGAATGCAAGATCACTTGGTTCCAGCTATCTGATTGGCTCAAAACTGCATACATGTGATGAGAGCAAAAAATCAACCGTACATATTAAATTTCAGCCATTGGATCACTATGGAAGTGACCTAACGGACAGATCAGCCCCTTAATTCCTGATTTAGAGCCCACCTGCAATCTGGATATGACTCAATTTTAGTCCCAACTGTTTAAAAGATATGAGAGAAGGAATTGACGGAACGGATCCCTCAGGAACATCACAGTGGGTCCTGTATGTGTGGCATGTGCATTGAGTACATACGTAGCCGCGCCACACAGGACCGACTGACTTGGTCAAAGTCGGTTTAACCGACCGACTTTAGCATAAAAACAGAAATCTCCGTTTCTGTTACAGCGTCCGCAAACATAGACTTGCGGTTTCTGTTGTGGGCCACCACCGTACATCAACGGTCCAATCCAGACCATCCATTGGATTTCCAAGGCCATGTTACTAAGGCCTAGGTGGCAATATTTGAAGAAACAAATAGAATGGGATCATAACCATTCAAATACGAAATGGACGGTGGCTTTAAAAATTAAGTGGGTTACACCAAAGAATGGCCAAAAATCCCCTTTCCTAATTGGTTTTTCGAGGGGAATACAATGAACGACACTGATTCTTCAAAAACCAAGGCATGTGGACCCCACAGCTAACGCAACATCGGTTATAGGAGTCTTTACGCAGGCGTGCGTCCGGAGAAACCCGGATTTTTCGAGTTGTTACGTGTCGATAATGAGTTTCGGATGGATAACCCAGACCGTTCAGAAGGTTCATCAGTGGGCCAAGACCCCAATCATGGAGTCAAACTCTAAGGGTAGGCCACCTTCCATTTCAAAATCTGAGCGAAACGCAGGTGCTTTGCGGCTTCCACTGCGCAACAGCAAGCTACGCATGCTGGTGCGTAAAAACCTTTCCACCGACTCTTTCTAGGAAGGCAACTCCTCTCCACCACTCTGCCATGTATAAAAGAAGAGAAGAAGAGCTTGAGAAAGGGGATCTGGGAGAGAAATAGAAGGCTACGAGGAGAACGAGAGCAGATCCAGAGAAGAAGAAAGAGAAGAAAGGAAGAGAGAAAGGAGGATGTTTTTATTTTATCAATCTTATTTTTCTGTCTCTCTAATTAAATTTATGGATTGCTAATCTCTCAGCTAGGGCTGAGATGAAATTCCTAATTTTAATATCCATTGTTATATGTTGAATTTACTTTAATTAGATTGGTTTGTTTCTTTCTTTAGCGTGCTTGATTGGGTTAAATTCTGTACTTCTCCATCTATGAACTTGACCAGAGTCTATATATGGATGCTGTCTGGATGCTTATTCTAGGTGCCTGTGTCTGATCATGAACAGGTTTCCTATAGAGGAAGAAACACGGTGCGTTAATGAATTGTATATTCTATGTGCCCGACCAAGGACATAAAATGTGTTATTCATTGTATTGCTTTAGGAGATTAGACATTCTGTATGCCCGACTAAGGACACAGATCGTGCTTTCTTTATATAAGATGTATCAATCTAGATTAGGGTGAATCAACAGAGAAAACAAGGGATAGGATAATTAGGGGTGGATTCGAAAGTCCTAGTGTTCTCTCTGATTGAATTTTCTTCCCTATTCTCAATTGTTTTTTTCATAGAATTATGCTTAGTAATTCGCTCCATTATTTGTTGGATTAGTTAAGGAGAATCATAAATTTGAATTGTGACGACTAGTCCTCATGGGAACGATCTCGTAATACATACTGTATCTACATCTGATTCGTATACTTGCGAGTTGAAAAATCATTTAAATCATGTTGATTTAAATAAAACATCAATGAATGCTCCAAATATGCTTAAAAAGGAACCATACGTTGGGGAGAATATCGTAGAAGCTGTATAAAATTTCAATGAGATTCATGTGCAGAACACACCACCGGTTAGGATGGTGCATGATGAAAATGAGGCACACTACATTCACTGTTCAAAACTTTAAGAGATTACCTACAACCGACAAGAATAACCGCACCATCTAATATGATTTTTCTGGTCAACGTAGGTAATCTTGACTTCAAACTAGATGTGATCCAACTCCTTCCTAAATTTCACGAGCTTAAATCATAAAGTTTGTATCTACATCTCAAAGAATTTGATGAGATTGTAATGACTTTACATTACAACAACGTCTCTGAAAACATCATTAGTTTTGAGATATTTTGCTTCTCTCTAAAGGAGAGGGCTAAGTCATGGCTCCATTCACTAAGAGCATTCTCAATTGGCATGTGGGCTGAGATGACCCGGGAGTTCCTTAAAAATTTCTTCCCGGTTCATAAAACGAATACCTTAAGGTGCACCACCATAAATTTTCCTAAAAGAAAGACGTGACATTCTTCCAATGTTGGGAGAGATTCAAGGCGCGCCATCTACTTCCGTATGCACCTTAGTCTACTTTTTTGCCTTCCATACCTTGAATGTACCGAATACATCATATTTATTTTTCAGGATATAAACCCACACTTTTCTGGAGAAGTCATTTATGAATGAGACAAAAAATAATGACCCCCTAGTGGAAACAACGAGTGACGGGCTTCATACATATAAATACACATACTCAAGCACTCCTTTAAATGCATGCTTTCTAGTCTTAAAAGTTAGACAAGATTCTTTACTATATATACAACGCTCACATATAAGAAAATAAATGCTTTTAAAAAAAGGAACCAAGCTACGATAAGAAAGTACCTTCATACAACACGCCGAAATTGTGTGGTTGAGGAGTGCATGCCATAAATATGCCGATGTGGACTTTTTTACAGACGCTGCAGCTCCACCTGATATTGTATGCTCGATCAACTTGAAAAGATTTATATTCCTCTATGCTTTGATCACTACGAGTGCACCTTTAGAAACTTTAAGGACCCAATCAAAACCAATATACCTGTAGCCAAGTACCTCTAATGCCCCAAGAGAGGTAAGATTCTTCTTGAGGTGATGAATTTGTCTCACATCCATCAAGATACACTTCACTCCACTGAATATCCCGATGTGCATCGAACTGATTCCAACAACCTTACAGGTAATCTCATTGCCCATAAACACCTATCCACCATCGCACTCGTTGTAACTGGTGAATCAATCTTTCTGAAAAGTCACGTGGTATGAGTCCCTCGTATCCAAAACCCACTTGTTGTGAAGATACCCGAATTTAGATACAGTGAGAATCTCATCACCATTTACTGCCTCACTAGATTCCATTATGTTGGCTTCCTTCGGTGAATTATCAGATTTTTTTTCCTTTCGAGCTTTAGGATTCCGACAATCCTTTTTTTTAAGTGTCCTTTCATGCCATAATTCCAACATTTTATTTTTTCATTCTCTTTCGATTTGGATCTAGATCGAGAATTTTCACTCCCACTCAGAATTCATTCCCTTAGGAACCAACGCATATGTAGAGGTGTTGAGGGTCAAATATTGCATATTAGACCCCAGTTATTACCGGATTTTACGAGCATGATACCGTTTAACGCCCTATTTTAATCATGTCTGTGATGCAAGGTGACTTTAGGAGCCTGGACTAGAAAAGGGTACTAAAAGGAAGGGACGGACTCCAGGGGACCGAGATTGATGAATTTACACACCTAGGATTCGAGAAACTCCAGTATGTCACGATAAAAAGGCCTGAAATTCGTCCAGAATGCAAGATCACGGGGTTCCCACCATCCTTTCGGTTCGAAACTTATATCTGGCCTGAGGATTATAAATTAACCGTACACGTCGAATTTCAGCCATTGGATCCCTGTCGAAGTGGCCCAATGGTCATACCAGCTCATAAACGTCGATTTTGGGCCCACTTGATCACTGGATATGCTTCAATCTTGGGCTCGACCCATTAAATTACCTGGAAGAATGGATGGGTTGATTAGATTGCTCAAAACATCATGGTGGGACCCATTTACATGGAATGAGTGTACATAGCACACATGCACTGGAGGTGCACTGAACGCAAAGTCGGGGCAAACCGACTTTGACCCGCACCCGCCCGACTTTCCTATACAGAGAATGGAAAGTCTCTGTTTACTTTATGCAGGGCCGTCCGCTGATGATGTAGTGACCCACCATCATCATCCGTTTGAGTGATCCGAGCGGTCCATTGTGTACAGACCACGATTTCGTCCAAAGCCTTGTTACTTTTATGTTTATATGCATGCATCCAAGCTCACATCGACAAGGAGTACACCACCACGTCGATTGATGGTGTGGCCCATCCAAAACATGGATTCACTTCAAACTTGGGCTCGTGATCAAGGACTAATGCAGCAACTCGGAGAATAGATTTGATGCTCCATACGTTCAGTCGAAATGGACCCCACCAAGCATCAGTGCAGACCCTTCTGCATGCTCTGTTGCGCACTGCGAGAACTGACCGTCCATCTGGAACATCCAAAATATTCTCAAGGTGTGGTTGACCAGGGCCAAGAAGACTAAACGACTCAGATCTATCGTTTGGGTTCTTCCAAAGCGTCGAACGCAGGTCGAACGCAAAGGCATCGCTGCACAAAACAGAGGTGCGCAGTCCGACGTTTTTGTGAACCACATTGCGTAAGAAAGTTGGTTTCACATTCTTCACCACCATAGCCCAGCCGACCAACCTCTATCAGCCTATAAAAGAAAGAGAAGAGAGAGAGAGAGAGAGTATTCATTCAATCTTCAAATGTCTGGAAGAGAGAGAGAGAGAGACAGAGTTTTAGATTTTTTCTGGGTTTATTAGTAATCTTATGATTTTTTTGAGAGATCTAGCCCAATCATGTAGGGCTAAACCTCTTAGCTAGGGCTAAGAGGTGAAGCTTGTGGCGTGATGGGAATGACTTTATGGCTTGATTCATGTTAGACTGAACTGATGTTGATTTTATTTTGATTAATAAGAATGCCTTAAGTTTTTAATGGTTTGTTGTGACTGAAATTACAATAGATCTGCGATGGCTTTGAGTATTTCCTTGCCCTTATTTCGATTATGAAAATAGGCAGCTCTGTTGTTCACCATTGCCCCTTGGACATGGTTGGATGATGGAATCCTTCCTAACTTTCATACATCTTTCTGATTCGTTGTGAATTGGTTTAATTTTGTTGTTTACTTTGTCTTATAGGCATGGTTTTGTGATGGAATCAACTCTAATTCTCATACCTTTAATCTCTTTGAAAACTATATCAAAGGAAGTTCAGATTGAGCTTTAGTGATATATCTTCCAACTAGATGAAGATGGGACTCGAAGTCCAGTTGAGTTCATGAATCAAGAGTAGATCTCCTGATCTCTACAAGTAGATCCTATAAATCCCTAGTTTCCTACCTTGGAATTCTACAAGTTTTAGAGTAATATTTCACCATTATTCCCTCATATTCCTCTGATTTAGATTACATCTTCGTCTAGTTTTATTTCTGGTTACTTTCAGATTACGTACAAGGTTCAGTCCCCATGGATTCGAACTCGGTCTCACCGAGATTATTACTATATCACAACCCTATACTTGGGGTGTGAACAAGTTTTTGGCGCCATTGCCGGGGATTGACAGTTACTTTTTTCTGAAATTGACTAGTTTTAGAATTAGGTTATGATTAGGTTTTTCTAACTTTAGGTTTAGGTTCTCTATTTTTAGAAATTTTTTAATTTTAAGCTTTCCTTTTTCCGTTTTTAGAAATTTACTCAACTTTCTATTTTTGTTTTTAGGATTTTTTTTTCCTCTATTTTTTGATAGACACTCACCTAACCTTCCTGTTTTGTAGGATTTTGATATAACTTCCTAAATTGGTAATCTCTTTCTGATCTCTCTATATGCTACTTTTAGGATTTTGTTTGATTCTTTTTTAGCTTTAAAATTTTTCCAATTCTTAGATTTCTTTTAATTTAGAAACTTTCTTACTTTCTAATTTAGGTTTAGAACTTTCCTAATTTGTTTTTAGAAACTTTCTATTTTTCTTTTAAAATATTTTTCTTTTTTTAGAAACTAGTCTACTTTTTAGTTAAAGTTTTAGGAACTTTCTATTTTTAGAAACTAACTTGTTTTAGTTTATTTTGTTGGTTTTTATCGTAGGGACTCCAATTTGGTAACTTCTTTCCAACCCTCTGTTTCTTTCTAGATCTTTATTTCCTGTCTTCGTTTTAGGTTAGGCTTAGAATCTAAATTGAGGGTTGTGAGTGTTTCATGCCTAAGTGGTCCCGTGACAACACTTGACGTCTCTTGACTGAAGGAGGATTGCTTAAGGGGTTGAGTATAAATCGCAGGACTAGACACCGCTCGAAATCCCTAAGTTAATTGAAGTGATGGCTGAAAACCAACCTCTTCTAACCCAACCTATTGTGGAGGACATACAGGATGAGAATGAGGTGCATCAAGCACCCCCGCCTCATACTTTATGAGATTATTTACAACCGGCGGGGGTGAGTATGCCCTCATGCATGGTTTTTCTTGAGAATGTAGGACATGCATATCAAGCCAGGGGTGATCCAACTCCTTCCTAAATTTCAGGGGCTTGAGTCAGAAAATCCATATTTACATCAGAAAGAATTTGATGAGCTACTTTATACTTTCCTAACGTGTCTGATGACAAGGTCAGGTTGAAACTCTTTCCCTTTAATTTGAAAGAGAAAGCTAAGACGTGGTTACGTCACTATGTCCTCGATCGATTAGTAGATGGAATGACATGACAAGGGAGTTCATCAAGAAATTTTTCCTATACCATAAGACGAACACCTTTAGAAAGTCGATCATGAACTTCGCCCAAATGGAAGATGAAAAATTCTTCCAATGTTGTGAGCGGTTCAAGGATCTTGTCAGTTCTTGCCCACAACATGGTTTTGAAATGTGGTGCATCATGAATTTCTTTTATGATGGACTGACATCTCCCATGCACCAATTAGTCGAGACGATGTGTAATGGGGAGTTTATGAATAAAGGTGTCAACGAGGTGTGGGACTACTTTGATAAGTTTGGTGAGAACACACAATCATGGGACATCTCCCCTAAACCAAGTACTACGTCCAGGCCGACTCATTCTAAGGAAATGGGTGGAATGTATCTCCTAAAAGAGGATGATGGTATCAATGATAAATGGCTTATCTCACTAGAAAACTTGAGGCCATGAAATTAAAGAAGGATAAGGCTAAGGAAATTGTTTGCGGTATTTGTGGTTGTAACATTCACACTACTGAAAATTGCCCAACTATATCTATCTTTCAAGAGGTATTGAATGAGAAATCTAATGCCGTAAGCAATTACCAAAGACCTTTCAGTGGGCCCACCTCTAACACATACAATCCTAGTTGGAGAAATCATCCAAACTTCTGTTGGAGGAATGGACAAACCGCTATACCTCAAGGTTTCTTAAATCAAATTCTAATTCAAGGGAAGCCTCAAGAGGATTTGGTTCTAAAACACTTTCAAAAGCAAGAGCTTTTCAATTAAGGTATGCTATAAGCCTTTCAAGACCTTACAAAAGTGATACAAGGACTTAAGGCTAAAAATACGATTGGGAACAAGAGGAGCTTCCCAGCTCAACCTCTTCCCAGTACTAAATAGCAATATGAAGTTAGCAACCCAAGCTCTTCAAATCAGATGGAGCAAGCTAAATCCATTACCACTCTTAGGAGTGGGAAGATCATTGACAAAACCATTCCGGTTAAGGCTGAAAATCCTAAGGACCCGAAGTGGACAAAGAAGATGGATCTAGCCATGCCCCACTAGAGTTAGAATCGAAATCTCAAGGGAAGCCGGTTGCTCCATTTCTCTGAAGGTTGGTTGCACCAAAACCTCTCACTAACTCATAGGATATTCTAGAGGTGTTGAAACAAGTGAAGGTCAACATTCCTTTACTTGATGTCGTGCAACAAATAACTTTGTATGCCAAATTCCTGAAAGACTTATGTACAACCAAAAGACGGCAAAATATTCAAAAAAAAAATCTTCCTGACTAAGAAAGTGAGTGCCACCCTAAAGCAAGATGTGCTGCAGAAATTCAAAGATCCCAGTAGCCCAACCATATCATGTATAATTGGGACTATCGAAATGAACACGGACTTCTTGACTTAGGAGCGAGCGTCAATCTCATTCCTTACTCGGTATACAAATAGTTAGGTTTGGGCGAATTAAAAACCACCTTGACCACACTACAACTTACTGATCGTTCTGTTCATGTACCAAGAGGGATAATTGAGGATGTGCTGGTCCAGGTTGACAGATTTACTACCATGTAGATTTTATAATCCTGGATACCGAACCCATCAGTAATATGAGCACTCAGATTCCCGTCATTCTTGGTCGCCCATTCCTTACCACTTCAAACACAATTATCAATTGCAGGAATGGAGTCATGAGTATGTCCTTCGGGAATATGACATTAGAAATGAATATCTTTTTCAACACAGGCAAACGGTTAGAGGATGATGACGATTTCCACGACATTAACATGATTGATACCTTCGTGGAAGATAGGACACCCTTTACCTTATCCTCTGACCCTCTAGAGACGTGCCTAGCCCACTCCCATGATTTTGATGATGACATGATTAGGGAGACATGTGCCATGCTTGATGCTACATCAGTACTTGAACTTAATCGGTGGAGGCCACATTTTGAAGAGTTGCCCCAAACTGATGAAGTGTCTCTACCATCTAACCTCAAGCCACCGAAGCTTGACCTAAAACCTTTGCCCTTTGATTTGAAATATGCATATTTAGGTCAATATGAGACATACCCAGTGGTGATTTCTGCCCACCTTGAGAAAGAACAAGAGAGTATGGTCATATCTACTCTCCTTAAGCATAAGGGAGCTCTTGGATGGACGATTGCAGACCTCAAGGGAATTGACCCCCCGATTTGTACTCACCGCATTTATCTTGAGGATAACGTGAAGACCACTCGACAATCACAACGTAGACTAAATTCAAACATGAAAGAATTGGTTAAGGCCGAGGTTCTTAAACTATTGGATGTGGGTATCATATACCCTATATCAGGTGGTTCCTAAGAAGTCCGGGATCACCATCGTAGCCAATGCCCATAATGAACTTGTACCAATTAGAGTTACTATTGGTTGAAGAATGTGCATTGACCACAGGAAGTTGAATACCGTCACGAGGAAGGACCACTTTCCTTTACGCTTCATTGATCAGATCTTGGAAAGGTTAGTTGGTCATTCCTATTATTATTTCCTTGATGGGTATTCAAGCTATAATAAGATAGAAATAGCCCCTGAAGATCAGGAAAAGACCACATTTATATATCCCTATGTCACCTTTGCTTACCAAAGGATGCCATTCGGACTATGTAATGCCCATGCCACCTTTTAGCAATGTATGATGAGTATCTTTTCTGACATGGTGGGGCAATATCTAGAGGTCTTCATAGACGATTTCTCTGTCATCGGTCCATCTTTTAGCGAGTGATTAGAAAGTCTTATATGTGTGCTGAAAAGATGTGAAAAAAAACTTGGTACTTAATTAGGAGAAGTGTCATTTCATGGTTCACAAGGGAATTATCCTTGGACATAATATCTCGTCCAAAGGAATCGAGGTGGATAAGGCAAAATTTGAACTTATCTTTAACCTACCTCTACTCAAGAACATACGGGACGTGCGATCCTTCCTAGGACACGCTGGATTTTACAGAAGATTCATAAAGGACTTTAGTCTCATCTCTCGTCCTCTATGTAATCTACTACAAAAGGATGCACCATACGAGTGGACTGAGCCATGTCAAGAAGCTTTCACTAAGCTTAAGGGCATATTGACCAGTGCACCCCATCATACAACCACTCGACTGGAGCATTCCTTTTGAACTTATATGCGACGCGTCTGATTATGCTCTTGAGGCGGTTCTAGGACAGAGAAAAGATAAGTAACCCTACGTTATTCATTATGTGAGTAAGACTTTAAATCCTGCCCAAGTGAACTACTTGACTATGGAAAAGGAACTCTTGGCCGTAGTGTTCGTTTTGGACAAATTTAGGTCCTACTTGATCTGATCTAAGATTGTTATTTACACAAATCATGCGGCGCTCAAGTATCTTCTGTCAAATAATGATGCTAAGCCCCGCCTGATAAGATAGATCCACCTACTCCAAGAATTTGACCTAGAAATAAAAGATAAAAAGGGAGTAGAGAACGTAGTGGTTGACCATCTTTCCCGCCTTGATATCTCTGATTCCCTTGAGACGACACACATCAATGACATGTTCCCTGATGAACAGTTGTTCAGAGTCTCTCATTCACCTTGGTTCGCTGATATTGTTAATTATCTTACCACAGGTTTTATATCGACACATTGGACTGCGCAAAATAAGAAAATTTTCACCGAGGTGCGCAACTTTTTCTGGGATGATCCGTATTTATTTAAATATTGCTCAGACCAAATCTTAAGGAGATGTGTGCCAGATAATGGTTATCAGAGTGTCATCTGCTTCTGTCACTCACAGGCCTGTGGTGGTCACTTTTCTGCTAAAAATACCACGGCCAAGATTCTGCAGGGTGGCTTTTATTGAACCACTATGTTCAAGGACACTCATGAGTTTTGCAAAGCTTGTGAGCGTTGTCAGAAATTGGGAGTGTTGTCCCATTGAAATATGATGCCCTTGAATCTCATTCTTATCATAGAGGCATTTGATTGCTGGGGCATCGATTTCATGGGACCATTCCCCCAATCTTTTAGAAATCTATATATTTTACTCACCATGGACTATGTCACTAAATGAGTCAAAGCGATTCCGTGTCGGAATAATGACCATCGCACGGTCATTAAATTCCTAAAAGAGAACATCCATTCCCGATTCGGAACACCTCGAGCTACCATTAGTGATGGGGCTCACACTTTTGTAATAGACCATTTGAGAGTTTAATGAAAAAGTATGGTATCTCTCATAAAGTGAGCACCCCATACCACCCACAGACAAGTGGGCAAGCTGAGATTTTCAATAGGGAGATCAAATATATTTTGGAGAAAATGGTTAACCTTGACCGTAAGTATTTGTCAATCCAATTGACCGATGCCTTATGAGCTTACCGTACTGCTTTTAAAACCCCTATGGGAATGTCTCCCTTTAGACTTGTTCATGGGAAGGCTTGCCACTTTCCTGTGGAGTTTGAAAGTGCACCTACTTGTGCCCGGTTTGTCAAGTTACGTGAATGGTAAGTCAGACTGTCTACAGAACTCGATAGGAAGATCAATTCAAGCATCTGCCTCAACCGGATGTGTGGAAGATCGCCATAGGTAAATCATAGCCTCACATCCCATGTCCTAAAATACCAGGTGATTAAAACTCTTAAAACAAGATAGACATCTTAGGGTTTTTGTGGTGAGAAAACTTTTTCAAAATAGGAAACTCTCTATGTTTTTCTCGCCTTCTCGATCTTATCGAAACACCCTCGATATGATCGGCCCGTTCTGTTAATGTCCTCGATACCTTAGCGATATTATCGATGAGAGGACCAAAAGTGTCCAGCAACTAAATATTCATCTGGACGGATTTATCAATGTATCGATACACATATCGATATCATCGATATAAGTACAAATTTGTCCAACAACTTCATAACATATCTGGACGAATTATCAATGTATCGATACACCTATCGATATCATTGATATTCAAATCTCGAGTCCATCGAGAGTGTCTCAATAAGATCGACAGACAGTTTTTCGACGCCTCTGTTTTTAAAAGAAAATCTCAAAAATCTTCGATAACATCGATGCTCTTCCGATATAATCTGAATTCAAATGTCGATAACATCGGAAGTCCATCGATGATATTGATCGTGGGCGCGCATTTCTTACAGCAGATATTTTAGGTTGTTCTTAACTATGATCGGGGGCCCTTCGATAAAATCGATATTCAAATATCGATGATATCGACACCAGGTCGATTGCATCGAACAAAGCCATAAATTGTCCAGCAAGCTCAAGATAAATCAGCAGGAATTATCGATGCCTCGACTCTAATCTCGATATCATCGACATTCAAATTCCGATGATCTCGATGGTTCCCCGATCAATCTTGAAATCCTGAAATATTTCAAAGTCAAGTCTCTCTCATTTTTCAAGTGTCGATGGATCGATCCTGTCATCGATGGAATCAGAGTTCGAAATTCGATGACATCAACAATATCTCCGATTCATCGACCAGTTGGCAAGAAGTTTCAAAAGCGTATGACAGCGAGTCCGAGTCATCGAGCAAACCATCAATGCTATCGAGAGTATACGCTCTATGATATCGAACCTTCTCAATGATATCGAACACTAGCTTAAATGTGACCATTTTATATCCGTTGGAACTTTTTGCATATATATAGAGGACTTGTCTTTTGTTGCCGTAAGAGAGAAAAGAGAGAGATTTTGTGTGTTTCAACTTACATCTTATACCCTAAGCCCTTTTTCTCGAGGGAGTTCATCCTCCAATCCACCCTCACTATTGATATTCAATAGAGTGGATTGGGGAATGAACTTCCACATTCAAGGATCCTTCAGCTACTACCTTAATGGTAAATCATTAAGCTGGGATGCCATGAATGCATAAGATTGGAACTACTCTACCTTCCTTATAAGAAAATCTTTAGAGAGTAGGATTCCATCTTAACCTTGACCCAACCCTAAGCCTAGTCTTGGTATATCTTTTATGTTGCGGATCAAGGAAGCAGAAGATTATTCGTCAACAAGGAGGAGGAGATCTTCGGCGTTGTTCTTAACGGGACTCATCAACTTATCTGTAAGTATCTAGAGTCCAAGAGGACACTTGCGATCATTCCTTTCTAGGATTGGGTCTTAAGTGGTTCTCATCCTTTGAAGCCCTCGTAGGAGGCCTCCGGCGAGAGTGTACACTTTGGGTGCGTTGTGTGGACGCTTGCTTTGTGAAGAGCATAAACATCTGGTTAGGAGTGAACCAGTAAAACTCCCGGGTGTTTGTGTGAACCCTTGCTCTATGGAGAGCATAAATATTTGGTTAGGAGTGAACTAGTAAAACTCCAGAGTTAGTGGTGAACCAAGCAGAATCCTCCGTGTAAAGGTTGAAGGTGAACCTGATTTAAAACCTTAAGTTTGAGGTGAACCCTAGGAAACCTCCTTAGTGAAATCCGGTACACTCAAGGGTTGAGTGCGACAGCCGAGAGTGGAGTAGACTTATCGTCGAACCACTATAAAAATGACTGTGTTTGCGATTGCTATTCTTCTATGTGTGTGTTCTATCTGAATGCTTTCATATCCATATATCTGAGATCAGACCTCACACACTTACACAGTCATATCAATCGTAAACTAGTTTGTACACTGCTTACTTCTTTCATAGTTTGTGATTAGATCCTCTACTTGGCCTGGAAGCTAGTAGAGTTATTTTTTAGTAATCGTAATATATATCTGTTGTTAGGATTAGTGTGATAGGATTTTAAATAAATCATAAAAACTTTTCAAAAATCCTATTCACCCGCCCTCTAGGGCATATTGGCATATTCCAATTTCAACTCAAGCGGTCTTCACCGCTATTTCAATTGGTATCAGAGCGGGTCTCTCTTTAAGGGCTTCACCGCCTAGACAGTGATCTTGACTGAAGTTGGGAATATAGCCAAAGGAGATGGCTCATCAGTCACTAGACCTCCAGTATTTGAGATATAGTTGAAAGTGGATATGTGCCACCTACTGAACAAACTGTACTTGATAGTGGCACAACAATCATAAAGCCCAAATCCAAAGAAATGTGGGCAACATTCGTTAAAGAAAGGGAAACATCTGAAGCCAAGGCTATGAATGCTATCTATTGTGCCGTGTCCCAAGATATTTTTAATCAAATAAGTATGTGTGGGACATCTAAAGAAGCATGGGATCTGTTGAAAACAACCCATGAAGGCACAAGTACCGTGAAGAGGTCCAAACTTTAACTATCGACCTCATAGTTCGAAAGTCTCAGAATGGAAGAGCATGAGACATTTACGGAGTTTTTCACAAAGTTGAACATTATTTGCAACTCCATGGGTGGATTGGGAGAAAAAGTTCCGGTTCCTAAAATCTGTAAGAAAATATTAAGATCATTACCGGAATGGTTTAATCCCAAGGTAACAACAATAAAGGAGTGTAGGAACATAGATGAGTGAAAGTAGAAGAACTACTAGGTTCCCTACAAACTTTTGAACTACACTTCACTCAATCCCAAAAATTCAAAAACACTGTCCTAAAAACTTCAAAGAAAACAACTCATGAGGACAGTGAAAGTGAAAGAGAGGATGAGGAGGAGGAAGTGGCCTTGCTGGCTCAAAAATTTAGAAGATTCTTTCGAAAGAATCGCGGACGTCGCTCTAGAGAGAGAAAGGTGAACAGTAAACTTCCTGCAGGTAAATTTGGTAGAAGAACCATAGAACCACAATGCTATACCTGTCGTGAGTATGGACACCTATCTACTGAATGCCCAAACAGAAAAACCAAGGGCAAGGCAATGGCCGCCACGTGGGATGATACAGATGAGTCAAATTCAGAATCTAGTAACTCAGAAAGCAATGAAGATCAGAAATCATTGAAAATTCTCATGGGCTCCACTGCTTCGATCATTCCCACTAAATCTGAGAACGAAAAAGAACAGCAAGTCACGGAATCATTTCCATCTGATGATGAAGAAACTGGAAATGAGGAAGAAATAGAAAAGGATAAGTTGCAAGATGCTTACAATCGACTCTATACTCATAGCGTCAACATTCTTAAGAGACTTGGAATCTCAGAAAACAAGAAGGCACTACTACAAAATGATCTGGATAAAACACTGGAGATCAATTCACACCTAATTAATGATCTACAACACTATTATGTAGATAATGACAAGTTGGAAAGAATCAACCTACCCCTAAAAACTGAATCATCTAAGCTTACCAAACAAATTAAACTATTAGAAGATGAAAATAGGCATTTCAAGAATGAGAATCACACACTCCGCTATAACTTAGAGAAATCTAGAAAATTTGCTAAAATTAACTATAAATTTTCTCAGAGTGGTGAACAGCTTGAAAGGATGTTAGGGATAGGAAGACCCGGAAAGGACAAGAGTGGCCTAGGGTATGAGAAAACTAAGAAGAAAACAGGAAATGCAGCACTAACAACTAAATCATCGGCTGCTTCAGGAAGCAATATAAGAATCTCTCCATTTCGTCATTTATGTGGTGATATGGGTCGTTATGAGGTTGAATGCCTAACACCTAGACGGACTTTACATAACTCTGGACAAAATCACATTGGTAAATTCAAACCAATCAGAGAAACACGGAATGTCAAGAGTCCACCTAGGAGAAACACTCATCTATCACCACCTAAGATGAAAGACAGGATAAAGAAGTCTGTTTCAAAATGGATAGAAAAAGAAAAACAAAATTGTCTTATGACTAATCTTCACATACCCTGAAATTCCAAGCATAAAAGGACAAGTCCAAGTCATGCATCTAGGCCTGGATATTTGCTGAAATGATGCAAATTTTGCTGAGCTTTAAATGATACATCTGAGGTTCCTGACCTCAAATTTTTGTATATAAACATTTTATATGTTTATAATTTTGCTGTGTACAGTGATTGTACATAATTTTGCCAAGTATACTGTTGTTTCATAGAAATATTAAGAGCATATTTGAAGGATCATCTGAAAATATAGAATCATTCATCGGCGATTGGTCTATCGATGGGACATTTTCGATTAAATTGGTAGAGGGTCGATATTATCGACGATTCCTTAGAATACGGATTGACAGGTGGCCAAAAAATGATATCGAAGACAGATTCGATGGTATCGATAAGCAATCTCTTGATATTATCAAAACAATGATTGATATGATTGACAGATGGCACCCAATAAAAGTCTGCGGAGCGAAAAAGGCGTTATTTGTTTGGTCTATCGTTCGTCTTCTCTGCTCTATCCACTCGGCCAAATTACTAGGAGCCACGACAGACAAACCGAAATCCCTCCACAAATCGGGTAATACCTTTCTATACTGCAAAAGGTCAATTCCTCCTTCAGGTATTTTCGATTTTGTCAAGTTTTTGTCGTGTTTCCCAAGTCTTTCAAACCCTCTTTTTGTCTATATGGGTAAAAAATAAAAGGATAGCGTCCGGACTGGCGGAATCCTCAAGAGCTACCCAACAAAAAGTTCTTGCCTCCAGAGAAAGCGAGAGAGCACCAGTTCATGAGACCCCCACTCGGCAAAGATCTAGTCAAACCTCACGTGGCGAGTCCCAGTCTGACCCATGAATACTTGCTCCAACACCTCCTCCTCCGGCTAGGCAGCTCACACGTCCAGCGAAATACACCGGTAGGAAGCTGATCCATGAGAGGAAAATTAACAGGATCTGTTTGGCACCGTACAATCTAGAACCCCTGTTTGCTGCAGTCGGTTGGCTGCCCATCCTAGATTTCGGAGGACCTTGTCAACTCTAACAAACACGCAACTTCCTTGCAGCGTGTCACTCTCCGGTGTCAGATCCTCCATCGTTCTTTGTCTCTCTGGATGGTGACGAAGCGTTCATCACTCCTACCACACTGGCTGACATTCTCTATCTACAAATGGCACCAGAAGGCCTTCCCGACTTAGATCTCGATCTTCCTGAGGTCCATTCCATTGTAACCAAGTACCTGTGCAACAATAGAGATATTCCCTGGCACCAGGGGAACGCCTTAAAATCTAGGTACATGGAACACCGCTTTCAAGTTATGCATGGGATCTTCGCTACACATCTGTATCCAAGGAGTACAAATCGATCCGATATCACGAGTCTTATGATCATGATTATATACTCTATTGCAAATGGGATAAAGATTTGCCTTCCATCACTGATTGTCAACCAGTTGGTAAATACAATACATACAGCCAGAGATCTGCATTTGCCATATCCATGGATCATAAGTAGGATATGTCAAAGGATTCGTTTTCCATCTACCACTGATCCTATACTTCCATTTCATATCTTTAATATAAAGAACATTCAAAAAATGGACCTGGAGTACCACGAGTACAAAGAAGAAGGCATTCAAGGAGGTGAAGCTAAAGGTGTTGGTGATCCTCGTGGGGAGGAAACTGAGATGATAGGAGATGAACCATTTAGACCCGATCCATCCCTATCTGCGTTAATACCCGGACATGCAAAAAGATACAAGCTTGACAGGATCAGATCAATTCAGCGGGATGTTCAATCAGTGCAAGAGCGACTCACAGTCTTGGAGAGGGTCGTCAATAAAGTACAGCAGTCCGTGCAACAATTGGTAGATTTAATGACCTGCCGACGGGATGACACAGCACAATCTCACTCTACTCCATAACACTGATCTCTGAATACTGGCTCACGTACATCTCATTCTTAACTCAGCACATGAACATTAGTATCTTTTTTGAATGTTCTACGCCTTTTCAGGTGTACGCGATAGTTATTTAACCTGATAGGATGTTTTTCTTTTGTGGTTGTATATGCCCATGAATGGGCCAATTATGATTTTTTTTTTGTACCCTCAATTGGGCTTGGTGATTTTTTGTTGGGTAACTGTTAAGCTAATGCTGTCTGTGGCAGTATAGAGTTGGATATTTTGGATATGGCATAACAGAATTCACATTTTTAATGCCATAATTAAGTTTTTTCCCCCTGGTTTATCAAAGTTTCTGATATGAAATGCATGTGCCTTTATTGCTTCTTCTACTTGCATTCATATCTTCTGAAAATGATGTCTGTTTTGAAATGATTTCATCTTTATACATCTCTATCTGCTTTGTTCTCCCATGCAATTCACTCTTTAGTCAACATCACTTGCTATACCTTTGCCAATGACTGACAAAAAGGGGGAGAACAGTTCAAAACACCCCGAGTTAAAAATTGTATATCTAATGTTGTTGCAGGTGTTAGGGGGAGCAGCTGCAAGAAAGGGGGAGTTTTTGAAGTAAGGGGGAACAGATACTTCTAAAATGTGTACATGGGGTAAAAAAATTGTAAAATTGTGTAAATGCATGTACACACAATTTAGGGTGTGTCTAGAAGTGTTCTAGGGTGTTTTGGGTATTTTGTCACGTAATTGACAAAGGGGGAGATTGAAAGTGCACCTACTTGTGCCCTGCTTTGTCAAGTTACGTGAATGGTAGGTCAGACTGTCGAGAGAGCTCGATAGGAAGATCAATTCAAGCGTCTACCTCAACCGGATGTGTGGAAGCTCGCCATAAGTAAATCATAGCCTCACATCCCATGTCCCAAAACACCAGGTGATTAAAACCCTTAAAACAAGATAGACATCTTAGGGTTTTTATGGTGAGAAATTTTTTCAAAATAGGAAAATCTCTATATTTTGCTCACCTTGTCGATCTTATCGAAACACCCTCGATATGATCGACCTGTTCTGTCGATGTCCTCGATACCTTAACGATATTATCGATGAGAGGACCAAAAGTGTCCAGCAACTAAATATTCATCTGGACGGATTTATCGATGTATCGATACACATATCGATATCATCGATATAAGTACAAATATGTCCAACAACTTCTTAACATATTTGGACGAATTATCAATGTATCGATACACTTATCGATATCATCGATATTAAATCTCAAGTCCATCGAGAGTGGCTCGATAAGATCGACAGACAGTTTTTTCGGCGCCCCTGTTTTTAAACGAAAATCTCAAAAATCTTCGATAGCATCGATGCTCTTCCGATATGATCTGAACTCAAATGTCGATAACATCGGAAGTCCATCGATGATATCGATCGTGGGCATGCATTTCTTACAGCAGATATTTCAGGTTGTTCTTAACTATGATCGGGGGCCCTTCGATAGAATCGATATTCAAATATCGATGATATCGACATCAGGTCGATTACATCGAACAAAGCCATAAATTGTCTAGCAAGCTCAAGATAAATCAGCTGGAATTATCGATGCCTCGACTCTGATCTCGATATCATCGACATTCAAATTTCGATGATCTCGATGGTTCCCCGATCAATCTTGAAATCCTGAAATATTTCAAAGTCAAGTCTCTCTCATTTTTCAAGTGTCGATGGATCGATCCTGTCATCGATGGAATCAGAGTTCGAAATTCGATGACATCAACAATATCTTCGATTCATCGACCAGTTGGCAAGAAGTTTCAAAAGCGTATGACAGCGAATCTGAGTCATCGAACAAACCATCAATGCTATCGAGAGTATACGCTCTATGATATCGAACCTTCTCAATGATATCGAACACTGGCTTAAATGTGACCGTTTTATATCCGTTGGAACTTTTTGCCTATATATAGAGGACTTGTCTTTTGTTGTTGTAAGAGAGAAGAGAGAGTTTTTGTGTGTTTCAACTTACATCTTATACCCTAAGCCCTTTCTCTCGAGGGAGTTCATCCTCCAATCCACCCTCACTATTGATATTCAATAAAGTAGATTGGGAATGAACTTCCGCATTCAAGGATCCTTCAGCTACTACCTTAATGGTAAATCATTAAGCTGGGATGCCTTGAATGCATAAGATTGGAACTACTCTACCTTCCTTATAAGAAAATCTTTAGAGAGTAGGATTTCATCTTAACCTTGACCCAACCTAAAGCTTAGTCTTGGTATATCTTTTGTGTTGCGGATCAAGGAAGCAGAAGATTCTTTGTCAACAAGGAGGAGGAGATTTTCGGCGTTGTTCTTAACAGGACTCATCAACTTATCTGTAAGTATCTAGAGTCCAAGAGGACACTTGCGATCATTCCTTTTTAGGATTGGATTTTAAGTGGTTCTCACCATTTGAAGCCCTCGTAGGAGGCCTCCGATGGGAGTGTACGTTGTGGGTGCATTGTGTTGACCCTTGCTCTGTGGAGAGCATAAACATTTGGTTAGGAGTGAACCAGTAAAACTCCCGGGTGTATTGTGTGGACCCTTGCTCTATGGAGAGCATAAACATTTGGTCAGGAGTGAACCAGTAAAACTCCAGGGTTAGAGATGAACCGAGTAGAAACCTCCGTGTAAAGGTTGAAGGTGAACCTGATTTAAAACCTTAGGTTTGAGGTGAACCCTAGGAAACCTCCTTAGTGAAATCCGGTACACACAAGGGTTGAGTGCGGCAGCCGGGAGTGGAGTAGACTTATCGTCGAACTATTATAAAAATGATTGTCTTTGCGATTACTATTCTTCTATGTGTGTGTTCTATGTGAATGCTTTCATATCCATATATCTGAGATTACACCTCGCACACTTACACAGTCATATTCATCATAAACTAGTTTGTACACTGCTTACTTCTTTCATGTTTGTGATTGGATCTTCTACTGGGCTTGGAAGCCAGTAAAGTTATTTTTGAGTAATCCTAATATATGTCTTTTGTTAGGATTAGTGTGATAGAATTTTAAATAAATCATAAAAACTTTTAAAAAGTCCTATTCACACCCCCCCCCCCCCCCTCTAGGACATATTGGCATATTCTGACTTCAACTCAAGTGGTCTTCACCGCAATTTCAGAGTTGGAACATAGAGCCTACTGGGCGATCAAAATCTGAATTTTAATCTGGACAACGCTGGCTCACTACGCAAACTTCAGTTGAATGAAGTCGAAGAAATCCAGAATAACATGTACGAGAACTCGAGAATTTATAAGGATGGGATGAAGGCGTTTCATGACCAACATATTCCGCAGAAATCATTCACGCCTGGTTAGAAAGTACTTTTATATAATTCTCGATTACATCTCTTTCTGGATAAGCTTTGATCTCGTTGGACCGGGTCTTTTACCGTTATCAATGTTTATCCTCATGGGGCTGCCGAGATTTGGAATCTAGACAATGACAATAAATTTAAAGTGAATGGACATCGCCAAAAGCCATTTGTTGATAAATTTGATGCAGAGGACATGTCCATGCCTCTAACTGATCTTATTTATCAGGATTGATCTCCTAGTCTGATAGAGGTATAGGTAGGTTTACTGCTTTCATATGACCAGAGTAGTTTGCTTTATGTTATTCTAAGTTAGTCAGTTTTATGCCATTAGGTTAGTTTTCTTTCTACATTATTTTAGGATAGTTGCTTTCATTGATCTCACTCTTGTGCTGACCCGCTCTCACGCTGATATCTTTGGAAAGCTTCTTAATTCTATCGTCTAGGTACTATCTTTCAGTCACTCCTCTTTTACTTTCATTGTCCCATGTGCATTGCATGCTTATTTCTTTTACATTGAGGACAGTGTAGATTTTAGGTTGGGAGTGGGCGATTAGGTCACCTCACATTGTTTTCTCTGTCTTGAGCAAAAATTGTGAAAATTTTTAAAAAAAATTTTGAAAATTCTTATGAATTCGAAGTGATTTTGATGGCCATCGTTGATTTAGAATTATAAGATACGGAGTGTTGGGGATTTATGTCTCTTGGCTTTAGCTATCTGATAGATTCCACAGTTGAGTTCGAATTATTAATCCATGATTAGAAGTTTTAAACATTGATTGAATCATGATTTCACATGTTATATCTCGCTTACACATTGAGGTTCCAGTTCGATATTGAAGGATAAACTTGGTAATCACTAAGCATGAAAGGAACCAGCTTGAGAAATTTTACCATCATGCTTATAAAGAAGAATTGAAAGGGTTAGGCGAATGGTCTTCATCATATGTTTGCTCCCTATAGGTGAAGGTTCAATTATCCAAGGTTGACATTCGGAAATTGTTGGGCGACTGGTCTTCACCATAGGTTTGCTCCTTATAGGTGAGGATTTGATTCCCTTCCTTGGCGTTACTTATAATGGAAAAATCAAAAGTTGGTAGGATGATCTATGAGGCAGGTTTTGGTTGTCATGAATTCTCTTATTGGTTACCAAGATATCATGAAATTACAAATTGAATCTTAATGTTGATAAGTCGAGCTTAAACTATACACTCATGGATCCTAATGTTTAGAATTTTTTCTAATTGATGGATTAATACTTTGAACTTGATTACGAAGTCTACCGTATGCTTGAGTATCGGAGAAATTAATGCCCACCATTCATGAATCTTAGACTTCTAGTATCTGGTTTGTTTTAAAAAATCACTCGAGTTTTTAGAGATTGTCCTGTAATTCTCAATTTATTTTTCACAAACTTTGCTCGAGACTAGCAAAATGATGGTTGGGAGTTGTGTTGAGGGTCAAATATTGCATATTAGACCCCAGTTATTACCGGATTTTACGACTATGATACCCACTACAAGAAACTCCACTTTTAGTGAAAAAATTTTCGTCGCTAAAAGTCAAATTTTCGAAGCTAACTTTTAGCGACGAAAATTTTCGTCGCTAAAAGACCGATGTACAAGGCTTTTATCAGTGAAAAATCAAATCGTCGCTAAATGCAAGATGTTTAGCGACGAAAATTTTCGTCGCTAAACAAATTTTTCGAGATCCTAAAAAAAATTTCAAGACTTTTAGCAGCAATAATTTTCACCGCCAAAAAAACTGCCAAGACTTTAGCAGCGAAAATTTTCGCTGCCAAAAAAATATCTAGGACTTTTTATTAGCAAAAAGTTTCACCGCCAAAAAAACTACCAAGTCTTTTAGCAACGAAAATTTTTGCCGCCAAAAATATATCCAGGACTTTTTAGCAGCAAAAAGTTTCTCTACAAAAAAAAATTTACAAGACTTTTAGCAGCAAAAATTTTCGCTGCCAAAAATAATTTCCAAAAATACCCAATAATGGCAAGACTTTTTAGCAGCAAAATTAAGATTTTAGAAGCGAAAATATTTGTGGCAAAAAAAAATTTTCAAGACTTTTAGTTGCGAAAATTTTCGCTGCGAAGAAATTACAAGACTTTTAGCAGCGAAAAGTTTCGCTGCCAAAAAACTTCCAAGACTTTTTAGAAGCGAAAATTTTCGCGGCCAAAAAATATCCAATACTTTAGCAGCGAAAAGTTTCACTGCAAAAAAACATTTCCAAGATTTTAGCAGCGAAAATTTTTGCTGCCAAAAAATTTCTAAGACTTTTAGCAGCGAAAATTTTCGCCACCAAAAAAATTTCCAAGAATTTTTAGCAGCGAAAACTTTTGCTGCTAAAAAAATTGTTCCACTTTTAGCGACGAAAATTTTCATCGCTAAAAGTCTCTTTTTAAATATATATATATATATATATATATATACAACTTAAAATTCCGCACAAAATTCCTGATATACACCTGTTAACCTCATCATATTCATCCATCCTAATATACACCTGTTATATAATATATTTCATCATATTCACATTCACATCCAACTAAACCCAAATCCAAACATAAACTACATTCATTCAAACACAAACAATCTTATCCGCATCACATACATTCACGCATAAATACATATAAACTTAACATAATAAACAAATATACAAAAAATCACAAGGATGAAGGCGGAGGTGGTGGGGCATCGGTGGGTAAGCGTGTAGCAAAAGCCTGTAACATCTGTATCATCCGTCGCTCATGCTCCACCCTCATCTCCTCCATCCTCCTCTCTTACTCCTCCCTCTGTCTCGCCAGATGATCCTCCATCCTCCTCTCCTGCTCCTCCCTCTACCTCGCCAGATGATCCTTAATCTTCCTCTCCTACTTCTCCCTCTGCCTCGCCAGCTCCTCCATCATCTTCCTCTCCTGCTCCTCCCTCTGCTTTTCTAGCTGCTCTTTGATGTCATCGACGACGACCCGTAGCTGCTGAACCTCTCTCTTTGCGGTATCAACTCAACGTAGGGCCCTGTCGCCAATGACGATGGATCAGCTGGAGGCAACTCTAGCGGGTGTCATGAGCTTGGCACCATGGCCAAACTCACGTACATATCCAGAATAGGTGCCAAGCACCTGACTCAGGATCTCTGGCTCACTCCGCTGTGTACGATCGGGAGTGGGCTGACTGCGTAAGGTGTTCATCTCCTCCTGTAATGAAAACATACAATTTAATGCAATTAAATTTTACAATGTAAGGATTTTTACCCAAATCTCGCTTGCTCTAGGATGTACCCTAGATCCCGCCGTCTGCCGACAGTGAGTCCCTTTGTAGAAGTCTACTGGTCCGGGCTCCTGGCCAGTGACGAAATCTCGGTGCGCAATCGAAAGAACAATAAAGTTAATATAAATCCATGGAAAGAATATATAAACGTAATAATTACCAGTTCTTTCTTACCATGTCGTGACGAAGTCGTACGAATGACTTTGAACCAGCTACATGGTTCACTTCTAATTTTCCTCTGTTGTCAGAATTTATTTTACTTTTTTTTTTTGGAACACATTATTCATAATACATTGTTATTAATTGCGAATTTAATTATTACGTTAAGATATCGCAAATATGTAAATATTACCTGAAAAGAATCAGATGAAAACCTATCACAGAGTATCCGCCAGTCCCCATCAGTCACGCACAAGGGTGTGGACTGTACGGCCTTCTCATAGCTCACGCACCGCTTGTACTGTCGGTGTAACCTAGTGCAGTAATCCTTGAACCGCTCCATCATGTCGTCGACGGCATGGGAGATGTGCGGAACACTCAAATCAAAGTCAAATTTATCCTGCTGTTTCGTAAATAATAGATTAAGGCAATAAACTCAGTAAAAAAATAACTTAACCGTAAATGAACATTTATAAAATAAATTTTAATTGACTAAAATTTACCTGAAGGCGCTGACGGAAGAGCTGCCGAACATCATCTGTCACTTCTCTCCAACGGGGGGTGATGGGGGGAATCAGAGATCGGCATAAGACACCGACCTTTGACGTAAACAACATGGCATTGTTCCCTACAAGTCTAATGCAGTCCTGTGGGAACTCTACCATCACCCTACTCTCACGTGTAAGTCGCTCTAAAAGTAACCCACGCGTGGGTCCACGTCCTCGCCGGCTGGTCGACGACGCTGTTGCAACAGAATTATATAAGTCTAAACATAAACAGAAATCATTAAAAGAAATATGTCTAAACTTACATGCAGTGCCTGGTGTATGCACGACTGAGGGATCAGACGCCTGCGATTGAATATGCGACGGCGATGCCGGCTCCGTCGTATCACAGGTAGAAGGGGTAGATCTAGTGCGCGAACGACGTACTCTCCCACCTGGTGCCATCACCGAATATGTGCGAACTATGAACTTATAAATTTAAACAATGTTAATACAAGTGGAATATGATAAAACATTATACAAGTAGTGTTAACGGTACAATGCATTTGTGCTTATGCTCAGAGAGATGAATAAAATATGATTAGACCATTACACTATAATGCAAGCATAATATAATAAAACTATAAACTTTAATCTATAATGATTGAAATTCCATTACACATTGTCATTGTATATTAAATACACATATTTGTTATAATACGAAACAACTTTGAGGTAAACTATCCGAAGTACTCCTTGCGTAAGTTGTCGTATGCTTCAGAAGTGTATGTCATCCTATGTGAAGCATTAGACATTTTGAAAAGGCCTAGCTAAATGTCCTAGAGGGGGGGGGGGGGGTGAATAGGACAATGCCAAATAAAACTTATAACAGCAGAATTACAAGATTTCGAAAATCTTTGAAAGATAGTCAATGTTACAACTGTCAAGAATATGGGCATTTAGCAAATAGATGTCCTAAAAAGGACAAACCCAAGAAGAAGGGTATGTTGGCTACATGGGATGAATCATCTGATTCTGAAGCTTCTTCTGAATCAGAAGATTCTGAAACTGAATTGAGCAATGAGGTTAAAGCTCTTATGACTCTAGCCAAATTCACATTTTCAGATAATGACTCAACAAGTGAAGAAAATCTGAGGAGTGAATGTGAAAATGAAGATGATCTTCAAGATGCTTACAATGCCCTATATAAGGAAAGTTGTAAAATTGCTGTCAAACTTAAACTTCAAAAAGAAAAGTTTTCTAAACTCAAAGAATGTTTTGAATCGCTTGTCTTAGAAAAATCACAAATTTCAGATTGTTTTGAAAAATCAAAATGCGATTTGGAATTCAAGAACTCCCTAATTATTGATTTGAAATCTGAAATTGAGAAACTCAAAACTGAAGTATCTTCTCTTCTGAGTCTAAAGGACACATGAAAATATGCCCAAGGAGATTCAAAGTTAGAAAAACTTTTATCCGGATCAAGAAAATGTGGCGATCTATCCGGGTTGGGATATGATAAAAATCTACCTCCTAAACAAAAGTATACTCCTATGTTTGATAAAGGAGAGTCCTCAAACTCAAAAGGGAAAAGTACTTATCAAGATTTTTCTAGATATTCAAAAACTTTTCAAAAACCTAGAAGCAGCCATGTCAACTTTAATCAGAAACGAAATTCACTAACTGAAAAGATAGTTGATTTACTCAAGGAGCTCTTAAAATCTAACTCTATAGGTCATTCTTACAACTATAAACATAAGAAGACCAACTATGTTCCTAAACCTAAAACAGTTATGAAATGGGTTCCAAAAGTCACCTGCTTGGTTGCTCACATTGCTTTCAAAGCAACAAGTCATTCAAAATGGTACCTAGACAGTGGATGCTCCAGGCATATGACAGGGGACAAAGCCTTATTCACAGATCTGAAGGATATGACTGATGGTTCAGTCACATTTGGTGATGGTAGCAACTGCAAGATTATAGGCCAAGGTATGGTTCAACTTTTTAATCTTCCTGTGTTTAAAAATGTTTTATATGTTGAAGGCTTAAAACATAACTTGCTTAGTATATCTCAAATATGTGATAATAACCATAGTGTTCGGTTTTCTAATCAAAGCTGTGAGATACTAAACAATAAGGGTTCTGTAATACTAACTGGACGTAGAACATCTGAAAATTGCTATATTATTAGCGAATCAAACTCATCTAATCAAACATGTCACATGGTCCATACAGACGAGAATGATTTATGGCACAAACGTCTTGGACATGTACATTATCGAAATTTATATAGATTGAGCAAATGAGAACTTATAAGAGGTTTACCCAAACTTCAGAAATTAGATAAAATATGTGGTGAGTGTCAAATAGGCAAACAAACAAGGAACTCACACAAAAAGGTGAATTCAAATACCACATCAAGACCACTCGAACTCCTCCACATGGATCTGATACGACCTACTAGAACGGAAAGTCGTGGTGGGAAAAAGTATATCTTGGTAATAATTGATGATTTTACCAGATTTACATGGGTAGTCTTCTTAAGGGATAAATCTGAAACCCTTGAAGAAGTAAGTAAAGTTGTCAGAAGGATTCAAACTGAAAAATGTTCTCAAATCAGTAAGATTCGTAGTGATCATGGATGTGAATTTAAGAATAGCAATTTTGAGAAGTTTTGTACCGACCAAGGAATATTACATGAATTCTCTGCTCCCAAAACTCCACAACAAAATGGAATTGTTGAAAGAAAGAATAGAGTACTTCAAGAAATGACTAATGTCATGTTGAATAGCATGAAGCTCTCTAAAAATCTTTGGGCTGAAGCAGTCAACACAGCTTGCTATATTATTAACCGAGTCTACACTAGCAAAGATAATAATAAACGGCTTACGAATTGTGGTTCAATAAAAAGCCTACTGTTAAATACTTTCTAGTTTTTGGCAACAAATGCTATATTTTACGTGATCGTGAAATTTGGAAAAATTCGATACAAAAAGTGATGAAGGAATTTTTCTAGGATATTCCTTAAACAGTCGTGCTTATAGCGTTCTGAACAAAAGGACTGGTGTGATTCAAGAATCCATCAATGTTGTCATTGATGATCACTTAAATAAGCCTATCTCTAATTCAGATAATGATGAAGTTCTAATCATTGATAAACCCGATACTTCATCAAATCAGATGAATCTGAATTGAGGACTGTTAAAGATCATCCAACTACTCAAATTCTTGGAAACCCTCTCACTGGTGTTCGTACCCGTAGACAACTTGAGGATTTATGTAATTATGTATGTTTTATATCCCAAATAGAACCATCCAATGTAAAAGAAGCTTTTGCTGATGAGAACTGGATTGTTGCGATGCAAGAAGAACTTAACCAATTCGTAAGAAATGATGTTTGGTACCTCGTACCAAGACCTAAAGATAAACACATCATTGGAACAAAATGGATTTTCAAAAATAAGTCTGACGAATTTGGAAATATAATTAGAAATAAGGCTAGACTAGTGGTACAAGGTTATACTCAAATTGAAGGAATTGATTTCGATGAAACTTTTGCACCAGTAGTTCGTCTTGAATCTATCAGACTATTTATATCCATTGCATGTTTTAGGAAGATAAAGATCTATCAGATGGATGTAAAAAGTGCTTTTCTAAATGGTGACTTACATGAAGAAGTCTATGTTGAATAGCTAATGGGTTTTGAAGATCCCAAAAATACTGATCATGTGTATCGGCTTAAAAAGGCACTTTATGGATTAAAACAAGCACCTAGAGCATGGTATGAGAAACTAACAAATTTTTTTTAAGTCACAATTTTCAAATGGGATCTGTTGATAAAACTCTATTTGTTAAAAAAACATAATGATCATATCTTAATAGTGCAGATTTATGTTGATGATATCATTTATGGATCAACTTGTACTAACTTGACTACTGAGTTTGCAGACTTGATGAAATCACAGTTTGAAATGAGCATGGTTGGGGAATTGACTTATTTCCTTGGTTTGCAAGTTAAGCAGCAACCTGAAGGAATATTCATCTCTCAATCAAGTATGCTTTGAATCTAATAAGAGATTTGGATTGAGAATGACAAGAATTTCAACTCCTAAGACTATGAAACTCTCAAAAGACTATAATGGTAAAAATGTTGATTCAAAACTTTATCAGAGTATGAATTGGTAGTTTGTTGTATTTAACTGCTAGTAGACCTGATATTTCTCTGAGTGTTGGTATTTGCGCAAGAGATCAATCTGATCCTAAAGAATCACACTTGATTGCTGTCAAGCGAATTATTAGATATGTTGCAAGTACTGTAAATCTCAGTCTCTGGGATCCTCATGAGACTAGTGTCCAATTAGCTGGGTACTCGGATGCTGACTGGGCTGGTAATCTAGATGATAAAAAATCAACCAGTGGTGGTTGTTTTTTACATTGAAAATTGTCTAGTTCCCTGGTTAGTAAAAAACAAATTCTATATCACTTTCAACAGCTGAAGCTGAGATATCGAAGCTGGTAATGCATGTACACAGCTTGTTTGGATGCAACGAATACTGAGTGATTATGGAATTAAACAAGATTCTATGTATTTGCATTGTAATAATTCTAGTGCAATAAATACTTCAAAAAATCCTATCGCATTCTCGTACTAAGCACATTGACATTAGATTTCATTATATTAGGGAATTGGTAGAAGAAAAGTTATATCTCTGGAATATATTCCTACTGAAGATCAGAGAGCTGATATTTTCACTAAACCTCCTGATAAAATTAGGTTAATAAGATGAAATTTGATCTTGGCATGTGTATTTTAAAATGATTATTTATTGCCTACATGTATCATAGTGGTATATATTTGCTAGGTTAATTTCATTTTCTTCAAAATTGCAAGAAAGAAAATATTTTTTTATACTTCCTTCGACTTGTCGTGAGTGTACTCGACCAGTCGTCCTACGACCGGTCGTTAGATACCTACGACCAGTCGTAGATCTCGAAAATCACTTAAATTTAGGGATTTTTGCTTTCTTCCTCATTCCTTTTTTTTCCTTCAAACGAGCCGAGCTTCGACTTGTCGAACCCACCATTTTGTTCTTCAAGGTTAGTGTTCCATTTACGTTTTTATTGCAAATCAGTGTCTAGATTACTCTCTTGACTATCTTGAAGCTTTCTATTTTGATTTCATTGAGATTTGGGGTTGATTTTTGAAAAATCTGTTTTGAAGAAACCCTCTTCTCAATTCATTTGCAACTTCTAATTTCTGATATCCTTGTTGCAAATGGCTTCCAGAGGTAAAAAAAATCTACTTCCCGTGGTCCTTCTACTTCCTCCAGATTGGCAAAACGTCATCTTCTTGAGCCTACTAATGATCTTCTTATGTTATAGACCTTAGAGCTCGTAATGTGATTGTTGAACATCCTGTTGATATTAACCATATTGCATCTTTTGGTATCCTACCTCTGCTTGAAGCTGTAGGTTGGGCTAACTTATTGCATTGGGGTGGGCCTACATACTGGTCCATTGCTCAATCCATGTTTACATGCATCAGGACTTCTCACTGGATAGTTTAACTTTTAAAATATCTACTAGTGAAGGGCCATTTGAAATTGATTGACATTTAATTTCAGCTCTTATGGAGATTCCTGTAAATGATGAGGGTATTCCTATCCATAGCCTCACTGATAAACCCTCAATTTCTGAAAAACGTAGCTCACTAGAGATTTGGTAACATGGATGTTCAATGGACACGAAAAGGGAATGCGCTTCCCGCAAGGTTTTGTTAACCAAATACAGAGTGCTCCATAGAATCTTTGTGTCTAATATGTATCCTCGGTCAGGTAATAAAACGACTCTTGACCTCTTTTATGGTATGTTATTCATGTTATTTCCAGTGGTACTCAGATTTGTCTCCCATCCTTAATCTGTCATTTCCTTTTTCAGTTTAGACTCCATCCTGGTCATAGTGACATCCCTTTTGGTTATTTAATGACTGTATTAGCCACACATATGTTGGGTCGATATGCCTGTTAATGAAGCACCTATCATCATCTGATTTTCAACAACACTCAATCTCAATAAGATGAAGCTGGTGGAATTACTTCCTGAACAAGGTGGTAATGGTGGGGGTGCTGGTCATGAAGAAGCAGGGATGACATTAATATGATGATGATCTTTGAGGAACTGGATTCTGATTCGACAAATGATCCATATTTTGTACCATCTGATTTTTTTGATGCAAGTCTGAGTGCATGGAGGGTTAAAGTTGAGAATTTGAATGAAAAGTTAGAAAACATGTCTGTTACTCGTGATTCTCAATTCAAGTACATGCGGAAATATCTTCGGCGATTAAAACAAAGGCATTGCACCAACTTGATCCTCTATTCCTGCTCCGTCTTTAGTTCTAATTCTGACTAGTCTTTATGGGTTTTCTGGTCTGTAATAACCTTATAATTTAGCACTTGGTTGACTGAATTTTAGTTGGATACTTTCACTGTTTTATCTGGATATTTATTCTATATGAAGCTATGCAGAGTATCTCTTTATCTGTTTGCTCTAATCTCATAACTCCTCATGCTCTAATCTCATAACTCCTCATGTTTACTCTCATATATCCCTTTAATTAGTTCTCCTTTATTGTTGTTTCCTTTGTCATATAGTGACAAAAAGGGGGAGAATGGTTTGTTTTTAATTAACTTAATGGTTTGTTCTTAACTTAACGATGTGATTGTGAGAGGTGATAGGAGTAGCATTGGTTATGTTACTCAGGGGGGTTTTTGAATGTTGAATATTGAATATTGAATATTGAAGCCAGTTGATATGAACTGGTGTTCTACTAATGTTTTACTTTATGTTTATGTTTATGTTGGTTATATGTTTTGTCACTAATTTGATAAAGGGGGAGATTGCAAGTGCTATATTTTATATCCCTGGTTGTTGTCAAATTTGTGGTGCCAAAATCACTGTTATATATCTTGCATAACTGAAGCTCTCTCAAGATCAACATTCATAAACAAGCTAAGCTCTCAACAACAAGCTAAGCTCATAAGTACAAAGATCAAACTTGAATACAAGAACTACTCACAAGACATGACTCAAGCTTCAAACTTTAAGAAGAATATAAGGCAGTTCATAAAGAACTCAAGACATGTACAAAGCAGTTCATAAAGAATTCAAGACACACTTTCAAGATTGAGCTACATCAAGACTTCAAGGCTCGTACTTCAAGGTCACTAGTTCTAATATTTCAATGTCCTTACTTCATGGTTGAGGTTTGACTGACCTTAGTTGACCTTAGAAGTAGGTCACTTTAGATACATAAATCAAATGTTTATTTTACATAAGTTTGGTCAGTTCTTTGACTAGTCCTAGGCCTTCTTCGACTAGTCCTAGAGTTGCTTCGACCAGTCTAAGAAATTCCTTGATAAGTCGTAAGGTTGTTACAAAAAATCGGATATTTTCTATTAGGCTTCGACTAGTCCAGGGATTTCTTCGACCAGTCGTAGGAACAGTGTCGACTGGTTCTTCGACCGGTCCGTAATTCTTCGACACAAAGTCCAGCGATAAATTCACAAGGTCTTCGACCAATCGAAGGTGACCTACGACCAGTCGAAGGAGGCCTTCGACCAGTCGTATAACGGTCAAAGCTTATCGCGCCCGATTTTTTTCAAATCTGTTATTTCTTCGACTAGTCGAAGGGTTCCTTAGACCAGTCGAAGATGCGATCTGCTCACCTATAAATAGAGCACGAATCTCAGAAGAAATCATCAAATTAATTAATCCATTCAAGCCAATCTTCGTCGAACTTCTGAGAGATATTCTGTGCTCCATCTAAGCTAAGTGTGCTTATTTATATTCTCTTTCCTTAGCTTTATTTAATTGATTTTGTTTCTGCTATTCCAATCTAATTTGATAAGAGGAATCGCTATTCCCTTTCTTTGGAATCAAAATCAATTAAGGCAAGCCCTACTTGGTTAAATTTAAAGTCTATTAGAATTAGAACCATTGTAATTGAGTACTGGACATTGAACTTGGACATTCAATCATCTACTCTGACTTGGTTCTACCGGGCTGCTATATCGAAGGAGATATTCAGGTATTTTACATTTAATTGTAAATTCCTTTCTGTTTTGGTTTCTTTTAAGATTTGCCAGAAAAATCTTGTTGTATTGGTTATCTGAGGAAAGCCGGGAAAACTCAGAAGTGTGGTTTTTTTTTTATTGTGTAAGCCCACAGACAAAGACATAATTGTAAAGGTTTTTGGTGAACCTGGGAAAACCTATTTTGTTAGTGAACGCTAATATCCCTGTGTGAGGATATTAGAAGTGGAGTAGCATTTTGTGTGGCTGTTGTTTAACAGTTGGTGAACACACAGGCGAACCACTATAATCCCTAGTGTTATGGTTGAATGATTTACATTTCTAATCTTTAATTATTCTTTTGTGGGATGTATGAATGTGGTGAATGTTGTAATCATTTAATTCAAGCTTTGTGAGAATTTTGTAATAATTTAGAATTTACTATTCTGCTATTCCTTTATCTACTTGATTTAAATTTCCTTTAAAGTTGTTCCAGCAAGGTTGCCCTGCCATTTTATGGTGTATGGCTGTCCCTAGAACAATTCATTTGTAATTACAATTTATTTCAATTCAGTTGTATTTATTTCTTTATTCCTCTTTGGTTGAGATTTGATACAAAGATCTTTCTAGAAATAAGGGTTGTCACCATAAACTCTGGTTTTTGGTGAAAGGTTGTCCTTAGAACAACATTTGTATCAACCTCTCAAGATCTAATTTTGAGGTTGTTTCACTTCCTGCATTGTGATTTACTTTGGCTATTAGGTCTAAACTTCTTTTTATCATTTGTTTTTGAAAATCAACCTTTTCTTAGTTTTGAAAATCTTGTAAATTTTTTTAGCTAAAAGAGCCATATCATCTTCTGAATCAGAATTTTCTTCTGAATTATATTAGAAGATTTTAGTGCGATAGATTTACCTTTAGGAGCTTTAAAGTTTAACTCGTAGGTTTGTAGAGAACCAACTAGTTCTTCTACCCTCATATATCCGTATCACGAAGTTCCTGGATCGCGGTTACTTTAGAATTGAACCGTTCAGGAAGTGAGCGTAATATCTTTGCACACACTTTACTTACTTTCTGGGATTTTATCGTCAAGACCCCGCATTGAGTTTACAATGTCATTCAATCTAGTGTAGAAGTCCAAAAACATTTCATTTCCTCCATATGAATTTCTTCAAATTTGGTTGTGAGGAGTTGGACTTTAGATTTTTGACAATTGTAGTACCCTCGTGTGTCATTTCTAATATATCCCAAGCTTGCTTTGCAGTATCACAGGAAATGATTCTTTTGAACTCATCCGGTGATAGTGCGCAAGTGATTGCATTTAGTGCTTTAGCATTTGCACTACTCTCACTTTTCTGAAGTGTGGTCCATTGGTAATATGGTGTAAACTTTCATAGATTTTGAACCATCAACCCCAGTAACTTCCATGACAGGAGGTTTCCATTCAGTCACTGTGGCTTGCCACACATTTTCATCCCATTTACTTGAGGAAGATCATCATTCTGGCTTTCCAATAGGCATAGTTGGAGCCATCAAATAGTGGAGGTCTCGGACTGAAAGGCTATCAAATTTGACATCTTTTTAAATAGCTTAGATCGTTAGCTCAGGAAATAAATCCAAAAAATAAGCAATAAGAACGAGCTATTAGGCTTTGATACCACTTGAAAAGGCCTAGCTATATGTCCTAGAGGGGGGGGGGGGGGGAATAGGACAATGCCAAATAAAACTTATAACAGTGGAATTAAAAGAAAATGATAGCCAAAGTAAATCACAATACAGGAAAGTGAAACAACCTCAAAATTAGATCTTGAGAGGTTGATACAAATGTTGTTCTAAGGACAACCTTTCACCAAAAACCAGAGTTTATGGTAGGACAACCTTATTTCTAGAAAGATCTTTGTATCAAATCTCAAACCAAAGAAGAATAAAGAAATAAATACAAATTGAATTGAAATAAATTGTAATTACAAATGTATTATTCTAGGGACAGCCATACACCATAAAAATGGCAGGGCAACCTTGCTGGAACAACTTTAAAGGAAATTTAGATTCAAGTAGATAAGGGAATAGAAGATAGTAAATTCTAAATTATTACAAAATTCTCACAAAGCTTGAATTAAATGATTACAACATTCACCACATTCATACATCCCACAAAAGAATAATTAAAGATTAGAAATGTAAATCATTCAACCATAACACTAGGATTATAGTGGTTCGCCTGAGTGTTCACCAACTGTTAAACAACAGCCACACAAAATGCTACTCCACTCCTAATATCCTCACACAGGGGATATTAGCATTCACTAACAAAATAGGTTTTCCCAGGTTCACCAAAAACTTTACAATTGTGTCTTTGTCTGTGGGCTTACACAATTAAAAAACCCCCCTTCTTCTGAGTGTTCCTGGCTCTCCTCAGATAACCAATACAACAAGATTTTTCTGGCAAATCTTGAAAGAAACCAAACAGAAAGGAATTTACAATTAAATGTAAAATACCTGAATACTCCTTCGATTAGCAGCCCGGTAGAACAAGTCAGAGTAGATGATTGAATGTCCAAGTTCAATGTCCAGTACTCAATTACAATGGTTCTAATTCTAAGAGATTTTAAATTTAACCAAGTAGGGCTTGCCTTAATTGATTTTGATTCCAAAGAAAGGGAATAACGATTCCTCTTATCATTAGATTGGAATAGCAGAAACAAAATCAATTAAATAAAGCTAAGGAAAGAGAATATTAAATAAGCACACTTAGCTTAGATGGAGCACAGAAATATCTCTCAGAAGTTCGACGAAGATTGGCTTGAATGGATTAATTAATTCGATGATTTCTTCTGAGATTCGTGCTCTATTTATAGGTGAGCAGATCTCATTTTCGACTGGTCTAAGGAACCCTTCGACTAGTCGAAGAAATAACAGATTTGAAAAAATCGGGCGCGATAAGCTTTGACCGTTCTACGACTGGTCGAAGGCCTCCTTCGACTGGTCGTAGGTCACCTTCGACTGGTCGAAGGTCTCCTTCGACTGGTCGAAGACCTTGTGAATTTATCACTGGACTTTGTGTCAAAGAATTACGACCGGTCGAAGAACCAGTCGACACTGTTCCTACGACTGGTCAAAGAAATCCTTGGACTAGTCGAAGCCTAACAGAAAATATTCGATTTTTATAACAACCTTACGACTTATCAAGGAATTTCTTAGACTGGTCGAAGCAACTCTAGGACTAGTCGAAAAAGGCCTAGGACTAGTCGAAGAACTGACCAAACTTATGTAAAATAAACATTTGATTTATGTATCTAAAGTGACTTACTTTTAAGGTCAACCTAAGGTCAGTCAAACCTCAACCATGAAGTAAGGACATTGAAATATTAGAAACTAGTGACCATGAAGTACGAGCCTTGAAGTCTTGATGTAGCTCAATCTTGAAAGTGACTTGAATTCTTTATGAACTGCTTTGTACATGTCTTGAGTTCTTTATGAACTGCCTTATATTCTTCTTGAAGTCTTGAAGCTTGAGTCATGTCTTATGAGTAGTTCTTGTATTCAAGTTTGATCTTTGTACTTGTGAGCTTAGCTTGTTGAGAGCTTAGCTTGTTTATGAATGTTGATCTTTGAGAGAGCTTCACTTATGCAAGATATATAACAGTGATTTTGGCACCACAAATTTGACAACAACCAGGGATATAAAATATAGCACTTACACATTTTTATTGCCAACATGACAGTCACAATAGGAGAAATCTGATCTCACAGGACTCCATTCAGATGTGCAAGTGACAGAGTCGCATCTTCCATATCTCGTTTCCCACGGTTATATATCTCTCCATCACAGCTCCAAATTTCTTTGAGATAGTATATATCTTTCGTCTGAGTCGTCGTCGATATATTCCACTCTACACTCATCGACCAGACCGGGTATCTCCATGGCCCTACCAGAAGAAGAATAGGACCGAAACGTCCATCTGCAACAACTGATGAAGTATATTGCTGCTTCTTCTGCTATGCTCCGGTTTGAGGATGACATGATCAGAAATTGTCTCAACTGTAAATGTGGATTATAAATAAGTCAATAAAAGGAATTAATCATGACTTGTAATTTTCACGTATACCTGGAATACATAAATTATTTGAATTGAAAAATGGACATGTAAAATCATGTGTACATTTAATAATCGTCGTCTATATCACTATCGCTTAGGGCTATTTCT